>JAJJMA010343459.1:38724-56187 GCA_023529015.1 Papaver nudicaule
CCGGTTCTAGATTTTCATCTAGGACTTGATCCTGATACCTTAAGCTTTCTCAAAACCTAGTTTATCAAAGTTTTATTCAATGGCTGATCAACCAGTTACCCTAGCAGCAATCCAAGCTCTTATCCTATCAAACAACGATGTTCTCACTAAAAATATAGAGAAGACCATGGAAGAGAAGTTAGGTTTAAGAGATAAGAAGTTGGAAACTATGCAGAAACATATCTCTAAGGTTGCAAAACATCTAAACTTGGAGTTGGATACACCCGATATTGCAGAAGAAGAAGAAGAAAGCGAAAAGCATAAGAGTAATAAGAACCCAAATTTTTTACAGCGAGACGACATACCAGAAGATATACTTTGTGAGTTAAACCAGAAAAGGCAGGACGAGGGAATTATTGGACATTCTTTAAAGAAGCTAATTTCTCTCAAGCTAGACAGTGATGATGAAGATGCTCAAGAAGATTTGCAGGAAAAGAATTGGGCAGAGGATAGACGTTTAAAGTCTGGACAAAGTCCTTATGGTTCTTTACCGGAATACAAGCTAAAAGCTGATATTCCAACCTTTACTGGGAATTTTAAAATCGAAGAACTAACGGATTGGTTCTTTGAGGTTGAAGCTTTCTTTGATTTCATGGATGTAGAAGAAGATGGCAAGGTTAAACTGGTAACCTATAAGCTCAAGGGTGGAGCTGCAGCTTGGTGGGAAAAACTCTGTGATGATCGTAAGAATGCAGGGAAACCGAAAATACGTACTTGGAAACGTATGAAAGGATTAATCAAGGATAAATTCTTACCTAGAGATTATATGCAACAATTGTTCGTCAAATTACAACAAATTCAACAAGGAGCAAGAACTGTTGAAGAATATGTAGCTGATTTTTATAATTTGGTAGCAAGAAATCAATTGAAGGAGTCTGAAGAACAACTAGTTGCCAGATTTATTGAAGGTTTGAATAGGCTGATTCAGAATGCGATGACTCAATCTGTTTTTACTATGGTGGAGGCAGTGCAACAAGCTATCAAGATTGAACGAAGAATTTTTCGTTCACAAAGGTTTCAACAACCAAGACAGAATGGTCGTTTCCAAAACACTTATCGACCTTCTGTTAATTCTTACAGTGAAAATTCTGCCTCTCTGGAAGATAGTTCACACTTCTCTAAACAACCAAATCAGTACACCAGTTTTACATTTTCTCCAGTAAAGAATGCTACTCCATTGTTGCAATCTCCAAGTGAACCTCAATGACTCTCTGGCAGTCAAAATTCTCTTCATAATCGTAATAGTGGTAGGAGTACAGCCATTTTCCCACCTCCATCTAAACCCCCTAATCCGTATTCAAGGTATAGAGGAGACAAATGTAACAAATGCCAACAATCAGGTCATACTTCTGCAGAATGCCGCAAGATTAATGGCTTGATCACTGAAAATCAAGAAGAACCACAGAAATATCATGGTCTTGTAGATGGTTTTCAAGACGATAATTATGGAGGAGAAGATGTTTATGCTGAAGAAGATGACAACCAATATGTGGATGCTGCGTATGAAGAACCATATATAGGTATGATTCGACCATTGCTTTTAAATCAGCCTACCTTAAGTCAGAGAAATTGTGTTTTTAAAACAAGATGTGTTATTGGAGGAAAGTTATGTGACATGATTATAGACAGTGGAAGTGTTGATAACTACATATCTATTTATGTAGTTGAGAAGTTAGAACTACCAGTTTATCCTCACCCTAATCCTTATTCTGTTGGATGGGTCAATAGTTCAACTTCTCAGAGAATTACACATCAGTGTCGTGTTCAGTTTTCTCTACCTGGTTATGAAGACATAGTAATATGTGATGTGATCAATATGACTGCTACACACCTTCTTCTTGGCAGACCATGGGAATCTGATACTCGGATTATTAAAGATGGTTTTGAGAATACTTACACGTTTATGCATAATGGAAAAAGAATTACGTTGCGACCTCTCAAGATGCCTGGTGTTTATAAGGAGCTAAGTGATGGTAAGACTAGTGCACTAATAGCTTCTATGGTTAAGACATCTCATACTCTCAGCTCTCATGAAGAAAAGAAACCAATGGTGGTCATTCCAGAAAAGATACACCCACTGATTCATCAATACAATGCTATCTTTCCTGATGAGCTACCTTGTATTCTTCCTCCTTTACGGGATTTACAGCATCAAATTGATTTCCTACCTGGAGCTTCTCTGCCAAACCATGCTCATTACAGATTGAGCCCTACTGAACATGAAATTCTACAAGGTCAGGTGGAAGATCTATTAACTAAAGGTTTGATAAGACCCAGTAAGAGTCCTTGTGCTAGCCCGGCCTTTCTGGTGGAAAAGAAAGATAATGGATGGAGAATGTGCATAGACTGCAGAGCCGTCAATAGAATTACGATTCCTTACAGATTTCTAATTCCAAGGATTGATGATATGATCGATATGCTTCCTGGTTCAAGAGTATTTACCAAGTTGGATTTGCGCAGTGGATATCATCAAATTCGTATACGAGAAGGTGATGAATGGAAGACAGCATTCAAGACAAGAGAAGGTTTATACGAATGGCTTGTTATGCCATTTGGATTGTCTAATGCTCCGAGTACTTTTATGCGACTTATGAACCAAGTTCTGCAACCTTTTCTACGAAAGTTTGTCATCGTTTATTTCGATGATATCTTGATCTACAGTCGCAGTGAAGAGGAACATTTATTACATCTATCTCAAGTGTTTAAAGCTCTTGCTGATAATACACTTTTTGTGAATCTCAAGAAGTGTACATTTCTTTCTTCGCAAGTCACTTTTCTGGGCTATGTTATTTTTGCGGATGGTATAGCAGTTGATAAATCAAAAGTTCAAGCCATTTCTGATTGGCCTACACCAAGTTCTATTAAAGAGGTAAGAAGTTTTCATGGATTGGCATCTTTCTATAGGCGTTTTATCAAGAACTTTAGCACCTTAGCTGCTGGTTTAACTGAATGTTTGAAAAGAGATAAGTTTGAGTGGAATGAAGAAGCAGACAGAAGCTTTAATAATCTCAAAGACAAGCTTTGCAGTGCTCCAGTTCTAGCTATGCCAGACTTCAGTAAACCCTTTGAGATCGATTGTGACGCATCAGCAATAGCAATTGGTGCTGTCCTAGCTCAAGATGGCCATCCAGTAGCTTTTCACAGTGAGAAAAATTCAGAAACCAGAAAAATATGGTCAGCCTATGAACTTGAATTAATTGCTCTTGTTCAAGCATTGAAGAAATGGCATCCCTATCTCATTCATAGTGAATTTGTGGTGAATACTGACAATCAAGCTTTGAAGTTTCTGCAAACCTCATCCAAGGTAAATAGAATGCATGATCGATGGTTATCCACCATCAATCAATATTCCTTTTCTATCAGACACAAGAGTGGAAAGTTAAATCAAGTAGCTGATGCTTTAAGCCGTCGTACTCATCTCTTGATCACACTGAACAATGAGAGTATAGCCTTTGATTACATCAAAGACTTATATGCTACTGATGATGATTTCAAAACAATTTGGGAACAATGTGGTCAACTATCCAGCAACTTCAATGAGTTTCTGATTCAAGATGGCTTTCTTTTCAAGGGTAACCGTCTCTGCATTCCTATCGGCTCTCTACGATTGCATCTTCTGCATGAACTCCATGGCAGTGGTTTGGGTGGTCATTTTGGACTGAGATGACTGCTGCTATAGGTACCTTACCCAATGTACATGGCGAACCTAGCAGGGGGTATACTGTCAATTAATTCTCTAGCCGATGTTGCAGTTTTACTCATGAATGCACCACCACTTGCAGCGTCAAGAAGATTTCGGTCATGCGGAAGTAGACCTTCGTAGAAATTCTAGAGTATTTGGGTGTCACTGATTTGGTGATGTGGACAGCTCGTCACCAATCTCTTGTATCTCTCCCAGACCTAAGAAAATTTCTAAAACTCCTGTTTCTGAAATTTAAAGTAGTAATATTCTTAGAGCCCATCTGGAAAAAAAACATTTGGCCCAAGTCATAGCCTAGTAATACTGTAAAGACGGAACCATTCATGTCGTCCCAACAAAAAAATGTAGAACTTAGTTATTATTCATGTAGCGTGTGAAAATTGGAAGTGGGAACCATTCATGAGTCCGTGTCTGTGAACCGTGAAAACGGAAGAAGAAAGAAGACACTGTTGTAGTGCTGTGAACTTTGAGAAGAAGATTACTGACTACTCATGATATCAATATGTTTGGACCATAATTATTATTTTTTTTACTGTTTCACTTTCATTAGAATTTTTTTGGAGTTCAACTCGTCCTAACTAAAATTCCTGAATCCGTCCCTGCCAATGTGGTGAACCTAGTACAAATATAAAACAGTTGTCCTAGGGTTAATGTTTTTGTGTTTTCATTCGGGAATTTTAGGCAGAAAAATTGAGAAAAATGAACGTACGGCAACTAGGATTTTGTGCCTGATGACCCCCAAAATGACTTGTAATGCCAGTACTACAAAGCCCAACTCAATGGCATACTATACTACATGATTGTGGGAGTTAATTGGCAACAAAGATGTTGATATCTGTGCTGTGTTGTTTATCATTTGCAGTGAATGCAAAGTTATAATGAAGAGTTGCTACGACGCACTTCCTGTAGGGGGGAAGTGAACCAGTGCTGCCTCATGAATCTGACAACAGCCATAGGACTTGAGCGTTGCTTGAAGGGGACATATTTGTCATGACAAATGTCTTTACGACTAAAAAAAAATATTTGTCATGACAATCTACCCTGCGAAGGGCATCGGACCAAACAAGAATTTCAGCATCTCGGCCGAGAGACTGGCTTTCCTCATTTCCGAGCTATTTATACTGATCACTTTTACACTCTCTTAGAATTCCAGAAGTAATAATCAACTTGGAAAAATGAGATCGTTTTATTAAGGAAATGTGATCTCCAATCAACCCCTTCCTTAGTAATCAAGTATTTCCTGTCTTGGTATATCTCTGTATAAGGAAATTCAGTCTAAATATAGTTGGCAGAAGTCTTCATTATCAAGTAAAGAATGTTCTAGTAGGTTTGCCTTGATTAGTATAAATACATGTATATCATCTCACGAATTGTGTGAGATTTCATATTATTCTTTTATCAATAAAACCATACGTTTATATGGTATCATCGGGTTCGATCCGACAATGCCAGAAACCGATTCAGCTTCCCCTTCTGCCTCTACTTTTCCTAAACTTACAAAAATCTCCCACCTCATCTCAGTAAAACTCTCTGATTCTAACTATCTTGTTTGGAGAACACAATTGAATCCTCTTCTTCGTGGTTAGCGTCTTAAGCGTTTTATTGATAGGTCTCATCCATGTCCTCCAGCAACTCTACCTGATGGAAAAACAAGCAATCCAGCGTATGATGAATGGATGGAACAAGATGCTATTATTTTTGGTTGGCTTTTCTCTTCAATGACAGATCATGTGCTGATTCAAGTTGGCGATCTTGAAACATCCAAGGATGTTTGGGATGCTTTCGCTAACTTATGTACCTCTAAATCTGATGCTCGACTAATGCAACTCCAGCGTGAACTACGAACAATACGTAAAGGTGATAGCACAATGGCAGACTATCTTCTTCGTGCAAAGACGTTGTATGATCAACTTGCGGCGTCAGGCTCCACACTATCTCAATCTGAATTGAAGCAAACTATCCTTCAAGGTCTTGAAACTTCTTTCGATTCTATTGTTACTTCTTTACATACAACTATGTCCACCATGTCCTTTGAGGACTTTAAGTCTCATCTGCTTGCTTATGAAGTGCGTATAAATCAACAACAAGGTCTTCTTCCAACTCCTTCCACCGTTCATATAGCTGCCAGACCTCCTAATTCTCGTCTTTTTTATTCATCTCCTCGTCCTTAAAACTCTTATTCATCTTTTCGTCCTTATTCTCCACGACCCAATTTTAATCAGTGTCGTAGCTTCTACAGACCTCGTTTCAATAACTCAAACGAATCTCAAGAACCTTGTGCTTTTTGTCGTGGAACAAATCATACTTTTTGGAATTGTTGGCATCGATTTGATCCTAACTTCAGGCCTCCCTCCGTCACTAGCCATTCTACAAGGCCTCCCTCTGCGTATGTGGTTGCACCTGGACCTTTTCAACCAAGTCATTGGGTAGCGGATTCTGGCGCTTCTCATCATGTTACTGGTGATATGCAAAATCTACATATTCGGACTCCATATGATGGACCTGACCCAGTACGGATATGTAATGGTGCTTCTCTGGATATTGCTCATTTTGGTAAGGCCTTCTTTAATTATGATGGTCGTTCTTTTCAACTAAGTCGTCTTTACCATGTTCCTAAAATTCAAGCAAAAGTTCCAAATTGCCTTTTTCATTAAGTTTAAGTGAATACAACTCTCCTTTGCACTTGATTGTTGCTGATCTATGGGGACCATATCCTCATCTTTCTCGTGATGGTTTTCGTTATTATATGTTGCTTATGGACGTCTTCAGTCGTTTTGTGTGGGTATTTCCTTTAGCGCGTAAATCTGATGCTTTGTCTAATTTTATAGTCTTTAAAACTAAAATAGAAAATCTTTTGGAAAAGAAAATTAAAGTCTTCCAATCAGATAATGGTGGAGAATTTCGAAAGTTTACACCGTACCTTGATTCCCAAGGTATATATCATCGATTCTCCTGTCCACATAATGCGGAACAAAATGGTCTCGCAGAACGTCGTCATCGTCATATTGGAAATACAGGCAGGGCTCTTTTACACACTGCTTCTCTCCCACATTCATTTTGGATCGATGCTTTTCAAACTGCTTGTTATCTTTTAAATCGACTTCCTTCTCCGGTTTTGGGTAATATATCTCCATATGAAAAATTATTTCATAAGCATCCAGATTACTCTTCGCTAAAAATTTTTGGTTGTCTAGCCTATCCTCACTTACGAGTTTATGCAGCTGATAAAATTGCACCGCATTCACTTCCTTGTGTTTTCATTGGATACCATTCAGCATATAAAGACTATATGTGTTGGCATATTCCAACTAATCGGATCTATATTTCTCGTCATGTCAAATTTGTTGAAGACCATTTTCCATTCGCAAGTTCGAGCACCACTCCAACAAATGCTGCCGCTCCATCCATAATTTCTCCACCACCTCCTCCGTTACCCGCTCCTGCCACTCCGGTAGCTGCACCTTCCCCACATGTATCTCCTCCAATGTCTCCAACAGTAAGCTCTTCTCCTTCTCAATTTTCTAATTCTAGTGATACATTACAATCCTCTTCTTTGTCTTCACATGAGGTTTCTCCGCTGCCACTATTGGAAGAAAGTCACAATATTTCCTCACCTACTCATGCAATCCCACCTTCATCTGCAATCCCACCTACAACTGTTATACAACCTTCCCACCCAATGACAACTCGTGCTAAGGATGGTATATTTAAGCCAAAAATTTATACTGCTACAAAACATCCTTTAACTACTGATGAAGACTTTGAGCCACACACATATTCTCAAGCTGCTCCACTACCAATATGGCGGAAAGCTATGGACTCTCAGTTGAATTCTCTTATAAAAAATGGAACTTGGTCTTTAGTTCCTCCTCCAAATGGTCACAATATTATTGGTAACAAATGGGTTTATCGTATCAAACGTAGAGCTGATGGGTCTATTGAACGTTACAAGGCACGTCTTGTCGCAAAGGGGTTCAGTCAAAAAGAGGGGATAGATTACCAAGAAACGTTTAGACCTGTTGTTAAACCATGTACTATACGTGCTATCTTATCTCTTGCACTCGCCAAAAATTGGTCGCTCCGCCAATTAGATATTCAAGATGCTTTTCTCAATGGGTTTCTTCAAGAAGAGGTTTATATGAGGCAGCCACAAGGCTATGTCGACCCTCGCTTTCCAGATCATGTTTGTCGGTTACACAAATCTCTATATGGACTAAAGCAGGCTCCACGAGCCTGGTATCATCGTCTGAGTTCTCATTTAATTCATCTTGGTTTTCAAAGTTCTAAGGCTGATAGTTCATTATTTATACGACGCCGTGCTACTAATGTCACCTACATCCTTGTCTATGTAGATGACATCATTGTTACTGGTTCCTCTACATCTATTATTCAAGAACTTGTTACTGATCTCAACAAGGCTTTTTCCATCAAAGATCTTGGTGAGTTTTCATATTTTTTGGGTATAGAAGCTAGTCGGTCTTCCACGGGTCTTTTCTTATCTCAAAGAAAGTATACAATGGAGCTTCTTTTACGTGCAAAAATGGATGGTGCGAAACCCATTTCAACCCCATTTGATCCCAAGGTTGTCTTATCTGAGCATGGTGGCACAAGATTTTCAGACCCAACTCTTTATCGAAGTATTGTCGGGGCTCTTCAATATTTAACTTTCACCCGACCTGATATTGCATTCTCTGTTAACCGAGTTTGTCAATTTATGCATGACCCGAAGGAAGATCATTGGACTGCCGTAAAGCGTATCCTTCGGTATCTCAAGGGTACATATGACTAATTGATACCAATAACCAATTGCGCGCCTTTGCTGATTTTCATTTTCGTTTAGATGCCTTTAGTGATGCTGATTGGGCTGGTTGCCCTGATTATCGCAGGTCTACGAGTGGTTATTGCATATTTCTTGGTTCTAATTTAATTTCTTGGAGTGCTCGTAAACAACCGACAGTATCGCGTTCTATCACCGAAGCTGAATATAGAGCTCTTGCAACTGCTACAGCAGAAATCATTTGGATTCAATCTTTTTAAGCGAGCTAGGGGTTTCCATTTCTACACCGACACTTTGGTGTGATAATCTTGGAGCTACTTATCTTACAGTTAATCCGGTATTTCACGCTCGTACTAAGCATATTGAAATAGATTACCATTTTGTCCGGGAAAGGGTTACTCGTCAACAGCTGGATGTTCGCTTTGTCAACACAAGAGATCAATTGGCTGATATCTTCACCAAAAGTCTGGGGTCTGCTCATCATGAAGATTTAAGAACCAAGTTAACCGTCCATCGCCGCTTAACTTGAGGGGGCGTATTAAGGAAACGTGATCTCCAATCAACCCCTTCCTTAGTAATCAAGTATTTCTGTCTTGGTATATCTCTGTATAAGGAAATTCAGTCTAAATACAGTTAGCAGAAGTCTTCATTATCAAGTAAAGAATGTTCTAGTAGGTTTGCCTTGATTAGTATAAATACATGTATATCATCTCACGAATTGTGTGAGATTTCATATTATTCTTTTATCAATAAAACCATACGTTTATACGTTTCACGAATAATTGTTTAAGGAATTTTAAGCTGGAATTCTATGTTTACCATTATTGGTCATTTGGTAATTTGCTTGTTGTATTTAACCATTCACGATGAATCTTAGTTGAAGATTTTATTTACCGTTAGTTCAAAAAATTGATAGTCGGGGAGGAGTATAATGTTTGGGCAAGAAAGTTCACTAGCGTAATTTTCAATTTCCTGGGCCTCACAGTGCCAAGGGGTTGGGCCGGTTGGTAGCCTTTGGATAACTACCAAGCCCATTTACGTTCTGCATGCATAGTTACTATGTCCTGTTTTTGGCACTGCAGAGATTTTGTCGGCACTTCAGCCCGAAACAAAATAGGGTCATCAAACCCAAAACTAAAAACCCCTTATAAAATGGACAATTTTACCCTTTAAATTAAGCTTAGTGTTAGTGTTTGATTATCATTAGATTAGTGGTAATCGTGATTATCATCTATATTACAAAACAAGGTGGTGTTGTTTCGTCCGACCATATTTTGACTGTTTTTTCCATAAATATCCCCGCTCTTTTCTTAATGACACACCTGTCTTTGGTTATATTGCGTCTATTACTTAAAAGAGCAGGGGAAAAACCGGTTATAAAGTTACTGAGATACCATGGAATTGTCTAAGTTACCCCTCTGTGTTTTTACTTCAATAGGAGGTATTGTAGGTAATAAGTTAAACGTACAAGGATATACATGTAAAACACATACCCAAAGGTCCCGTGATCGACTCCGGCCATTCATTTTGATCGACTTTTTTCCCTTCTGACCTTAATCCCTTTTCTCTTTCTCGGCCAGTAAGTCGTTGTTCACCACCACTACCGTAAGCACCACTGCCAGAATTCATGAAAACCGATTTCTGGTTTAATACTTGTAGAGAATCAAACAACACTTACAAATCCAACAACAAAAAATCATAAACTTTTGTTGGGTCTAGGTCTTATAAAATTGACAAATTAAACAACACAAAATGATCAATTTCGATCAATTGCAATAGGACAATATGAAATTGTAGTATTACATGAAGTATCAGGTGAAGAAGATGAGCTTTTCAGCTACGCCAATCAGCTCATATTCAACCCACATTTACACCAAAAAGAAACGAATTCCAACACATGAAAATCAAACAAATATTACAAAATCACAATCTGTTTGTTGACGAGTACAACTTATCAATAAATAGTGAGCTGAGCAATGATTCCAACGCTACCACCAGCATCAGCTAAATCAACCTAATCTATTGGAGTAATTTAAAAAAAAGTTGAGGGATTTAAACAAACTAAAGGCTGTGTAAGAGAAATGAAATAAAAGTTGCGTATGGTATTATGAAGAAATATAAGAGTACTAAGGAAGCTGCATAAGAAGTGTAAGAGAGGGGAAAAAAAGCATCTGTTTATAGGGTTATGAAATTGCTCTTTCCATGTGTTGTGAGTCCTGTGACTTGCTCACGTGGAAAGAAAAGAAATCGCTAGAATCTGAGTCGTGTTAGTTAGTGACTAATCGGCACGCTTCTCTATCATATACACGGTGTATCGGATTTAATGAGACATTGCAGTAAAATAAAATGCATATACATCGGGTTTGATTGGTCTTACAGGCTTAATGCAGCAAAAGAATTTAAATGATTTGAGTTTCATGACCAGTTGCGTTGGGATCTTATGAAGTTTTCCATTTATACATACTGTATACTAATGGGTACGAGACTTAGTGATATAACATGCCCTACTACGAGTACTTAGGAATATAACTTTTGTATGGTCTCCCGCACCCAAATATGAGACTGTGAGTCAAAATAAGCTATTTATAACTCGATATAAAAATCATTTCCGATGCACGACATGGCATAAATGACGCTAACAGCACAACTGCCGTCCCATTGATGTTGATACTACTCTCTCTTCCATGTGGGTGACTTTGGTGTCTGAATCATGCAAAATTGGATTGGCTAGCCAGCATTGGAAAACCCAGTTTGTGTCCTTGGAAAAACTTGAACATGTCCATACTATCAGGAACTTTGTTGGAAATTTTTTAGTAGATATGTCCTTTTTTTTTTTTTTTGATTCATTGCACACAATGAATGAATGTGTAACTCTTCTAAACACAAATGAAGGATTGCGGTTCAAGAAAAATCCATGCCCGTGCCATTATGGGCAATATACTAGTAATCTATATAGTTAAGTTGATAAAAATTTTAGAGAGAGAAATTCATTTGTTTTAGAGTTGATTTGGAGAGAAAGAAGGAGAGAAATAAAAAACAAAACTTTGTTCTTCAAAAATCTCTAAGTTTTGAATCACTCACCAAAATGAGTGATTCAAACATTGATTTTGAGCTACCGGAGACTCCAATAGATTACAACAACAAAATATATTGTCCAAACGAAGGTGAGGACTCTACATTGCATTATTTGTTGAGTGGAAAAGTGTGGTTAACTCAAGAAACCCAAGAATCACTACAAGATCTCCAAAGAGACAATTATCAACAAGATTATGAGGATGAACTAGCTTCTAACACTCAGGTATACCATTGCTTGTAATATTTTTGCATGTAATCATTTAGTACGTAGATTTTGTGATTTTTGTGAGTTGGGCGGCTCTGTTTACGGTCTGGTTTGACCTTGAAACTGAGGCGTAAAACAAATTTACGCCTCAAGATTCTTCCCAACTGAGGCGTAAAAAGTGGAATTTGGGGAAACTGTGTCGTACACTCATTTTACGCCTAGGACGACAACCTGCCATTGAGACGTAAGTTGCATGGAAATATTGAATGCACAATTTACGTCCCAGTGGGTGAGGCGTAAAACCGGAACTTACGCCTTGGTTTTTCCGTTTACGCCTCAATATTGTTTGACACATTTTTGATATACGCCTTGGTTATTGGACCGTAAATATTTGTTTTTCGTCAAATACTCCAAGTGTAATTTACGCCTCAATTGGAGCAAGGACAACCAGGGCGTAAATTAAGTCTGACAAAATTTTCCTAAAAACCCCAGGTTTACGCCTTGGTTATTAAGGCGTATTTTTGTTTACGCCTTGGTTTTCCAAGGCGTATTATTTGTTACGGTTTACTTATTGAGGCGTAAAGTATGTATGATTTCTAATCTTTGTTCGTTTGGTTTATAGGTGGTTCCTTACATTGAATCTATTGCTACCCCTGAGGAGTCTGATGAAGAAGAGCCTCCCATTGTATCTACGGATGATCAACCACCTCCTAATCAAGTGTTGCACGAAGACACCACATATCATTGGCAACCATATGTTTGTACCATGGTGGGTTTTTGTGAGTTAACCAAAGTTGTGTATTCATTGATCATTTTTCCCCATTTGTATGTCCTAACTTTGTGTTCCACTCTATGTAGACATGGGTTGATAAAGAAGCCGCAAAGTCATGGGCGCAAGAACATGGTGAAAAGATCTTGTGTAGTGTTGTTCAAAACGGACAAGTTAGACCTTATTGTTTCCAAATGGTTTGCGAGTGTAGTGGAACGTACAGAAATCATTGGAAGAAGGGTACCTGTTACAAGAGACCCAAGAGGCCTACGCCAATAAGCCGCACCTCAAAGACCGATTGTCCTTTCAAGCTTCAATTTTTACTTGATCATGAGAAGAGGTATTTCTTGAAGAGTGTCATATACGGTATGCACAACCACGAACCGCCGGAGACTTTGCTTATCCATGCTCGAGCCTCAAAGTTAAAACCGGGGGAATTGGAGATAGTCGAACGTTTGTGGAGACAAGGAATGAAGCCTTTGGATAGCCTAAGGTACCTAAAGGAGGCAAACAAGAAGAATAATTCCGGATTGAGTACCATTTACAATGCCATCTCAAGGTTTAAAGAGATGGACTCTTGCAATAGGATGCAACAAGTGATGGTCTTGGCGGAGGAGAAAAAATACACAATTTTCTTTGACCTCAAGGAGAAGACACCGGATGGGAAGCAAAAAAGTTATACATCTACTATTGCCTAATCCGGACTTCATCAAGTTGGCACGTTGCAATCCACAAATCCTATCAATAGATTGCACCTACAAAACCAATAAATACAAGCTTCCACTATTGAACGTCGTAGGCCAAACTTCTACTAAATCACTGTTTACGGTGGCTTTTTGTTTCTTGGAAAACGAGCTTGAAACAAGTTATGTGTGGGTACTTCAACAAGTTAAACTTTTTTACACCGAAGATCGTTCTCCAATGGTTATCCTCACCGACAAAGAACAAGTTCTAATCAATGCTATTGGCGAGGTATTTCCTAAATCTCACCACCTTCTTTGCACCAACCACGCTTGGAATAGTGTGCAAGTAAATGCAAAAAGATAATTTGGCCACCCAAATCGGGGGAAAAACGAGGATCAAGAAACTACCATTAGATCAACAAAAATGTGAGTTTGAACAAATGGAGATTGACTTCATTAAGAATAAGAAAATGTGGGAGACATTTGGGGATGATTGGGAAACATTGGTATGGTCACCAACGGTGGAAGATTATGAAAGGCAAAAGGCAAAATTGTTGGCGCATTGGGGCCGTTTTCCGGATGTCGTGAATTACTTGAAAAAGGAGTGGTTGGATGATGCCATCAAAGTTAAGTTTGTATATTGTTTCACAAACCAATACCTACATCTTGGAAACGAAGCAACGAGTACCGTGGAGTCTTCTCATCACCGTTTCAAAAGTTGTCTCCACACAGGTGATGGTAATTTTGTTTCTATTTTTAAATCTATGGACATTCTCTTCACGGATGATCTTCGTAGAATCAAAACAAAATTTGTAGAAAGACTGAGTAAGAGAATAACCAAATTCTTGCCGAACCCATGGGGGATATGGTTGAGTCGACTTTGGTTCAAGGTGTCGCAATGGGCAATTGAAAGGATAATGAAAGAATTGGAGGCGTATGTGGATGGGAACTATACGGAGGTGTGCGTATGTGGAATATGGACATCCATGGGACTACCATGCCGGCACATGTTCGCTAAATACGTCGATGGTGTGATCCCACTCGAGGACATTCACCCTTTTTGGAAACAACTCTCATTCCACGAACCAATTGGAGACGAAGGTGAACAAGCCGAGTTTCGCAACACCTACCAATATGAGGCAATCGTCAACTTTTACAATAGAATAAACGAGGGTCAAAAGAGCTTTTGGTTGTCTAAAGTCCTACAATTTGTGGAACCTCAAACTAACTTGGATATCGAGGAACCGGACAAGGGACCGGGGAAAGGTAGAAAACGTACTAAGGTGCCAAGGTGGGAAGAGCGGATGAATGTCAAGGAAAGAAGTATTGCATCGAAGAGAAGAGACCCAATTGGAGTTGAGTGGGTGAATCAAGCATACGAGGGTGATGAAGAGGATGAGGAATTGCAAGCGGTGCTACTAGAGTCAATGAAACGTCCCAAGACTAAAATTGGTGAAGGTTCCACTAGTGGTGCTTCAAATGTCAAAGGAAAAGGTCCGCTACATCCGACTCAAGAGAGTTCCAAGGGAAAGTCTCCGGCCATTCAAGGTGAAGAAATAAGCTTACCCATTGTTAGGAAGAAGACAATTAGGTACAAGAGAGGAGGACATATGGTAAACCCCATAAAGGACCGGGATGGTAATGACAGCAGTGCCCCACGCATAATCATCAAGCTTATCAATGTCATCAAGATATTTTAAGTAGCATGCATTGACCCTATTACCCGTTTGATCAGGGAACATGATGGTGCCCAAAGTGTGCAACATCCAAGCTTTCGCAACTCTAGTGGCTTCGACATCACTTATCACTTTGCCGTCTATGACCTTCTGCTTGGTATCACCATACATTAACCACAAACGATTGCTAACAATTTTCCTAGCCTTGAGTGGTGGTTTACCCTTCTTGAAAACCCCGGGTTCCCCACCACCCCCATATATCCACTCTTCATCACATTGATCCTGAGACCACCCAAACGTTTTCATAGCTAATTTGTTGAGCTCCCCCCATTCCATCTTGTTATCTTTACCAAGAAACACATGCTTTCCACGAGTTTCAAGATTCTTGATTTGCTTTGCATCATCGGGAATCAGAGCCATTTCACCAATCCAAAGTGTAAAGTGCCGGTCTCTGGCCAAAATCGTTCTCTAAGTGCACTCACTGTAACACCATCATACTTTTCCTGGGTATGTGTTGAAGCATTGTACAACTGTTTGGCTTTTTCTTTTACAATGCTTTGAACCTTTTCACATTCCAACTCCAAATCCCACACTTTAGGCCTTGAGTGTTTTAAAATAAGTGCAAGCCTTTTGTGGTCCTACAAAAAACAAAAGAAATTAATGTACTTTGTTGGAAGGATAAAATAATGTACAAACAACATAAAGTAATTTTGAGATTATAAGATAATTACCCGCGCAGAAGCCACTTTTGTAGCATAGGACCATGGGTAACCAAATAAGACTTTGTTCCCATTACGTGCTTATCCCCAATGCTTTGTTCCCTTAGGAGGTTTGGGCAACCAGAACGTTTCATCATTAGGTGGAGGAATGTGCTTGCCTTTGGGTTCTGGTGCTTTTTCCCGAGGCTTTGTAGCTTTCCTCTTAAGTCTTGGTTCTGGAGGAGGTAGACCAAGAGGTTGAGTGGGTTCTTCTTGAGAAAGGGGTAGAACATCCTGAGCGACTACTTCTTCTTCTTCGTCGTCTTCTTCAGATGATTCTTCTTCTTCTGATTCTTGTTCTTCTGATTCGCCATTCTCCTCTTCAGATTGGTTGGGTTCTTGTTGAATATCATTCTCTTGGATTGGAATTGATTCTTCTTCAACAATCTCATTTGGTCCATCATTTTGAGGTAATGTTGATTGTTCCTGAGTCCTTTTTGCACCTCTCCTGGTAAAAGTTAGATACTTATCACTTTTATTCTGGGGTATCAGTTGGGGCCTCCCTAACTGTTTCTCCCCTCACAAGTAGAACCAAAGTAGGGTCGTTAAGTAGATATCCCTTATTAAAGTTATTGTTTTATTCGCAAAACTCCCCTTAAATGATTAGAGTTAATTATGATGATTAGCATTAACGATAATGATAAAAGTTAATGATTAGTATTAATATTTGTTTTGTTTTGAAGGAAAATCTGAATTATTTGAGGGGTTAGATTATTATTTGTGAGGAAAAGAAAAAGGTGGAGAAGAAATATATTAAACTAGGATTTTAGGATTTGTTCGTTCTCCTCAATAACGATCCGAATGAGTCATTATTGGATTATAGAGACACTTCAACTCTACCCGACACTCAATATAGAGATGTAGATTTTGATGATTTACATATGCCAAATCCGCAAGATGATGATGATCCAATGCTTCTAATACACATGTATATTTCTAAATCATGTTGAATCTTGTTTTTATAGGTTCAATCAATCAAAGTTGTGATTTCCCCCCAAATTCGGCTGGTTCAGAGATGGGTTCGGCTCATAAGCATATAACCAAACTTGTTTTAGTCAAACGATAAGCTCTTAGGATTTATAACTAGATTCGTCTGAAAGTGTCAGTTGTCGAATCTGCCGAACCTAACTGGAAATTTATTGTATAACTCTTCTAACCTTGTGAAACATTCGTATAGGTTGTTTTGGCACTCAGAACAATGGACGAACAATTGGCCCCCTTCAAACTATTCATGAGGACACTAAATATCACTTTGAGAATGACCTGGTGGATAACCATAGATAATTTTTACTTTATATTCTTATGTTTATACCATTCCAAAGCTTTACTAACTTTACAATTGACACTTTTATTATGTAGAACTAGAAGACTATACTTGAAGCACAACGTTGGGCCGAGTTACATGGAAAGAAAATAAATTGCATCCTGGTCATTGGTAGAGAAAGCAAACCTCACCAGTTAGTGATGATTTGTGAAATAAGTGGGAAACACGAAAGTAAGAAGAAAAATGATTTAATGTACAAGGGGAAGACCGGGAAAAATACAAGAATAAAACGAAGAAAACAAACTGTTATTTCAAGATTGTTTTCAATTTCAACAAAGATGAAGAATATTGGACTATGAATGAAAATATGGATCGCCGTCTTAACCATCCACATCCACATGATCTGCAAGGACACTCAAAATACGGAAGACTCTTACCCAAAAAAATACTTGAAAGTAAAGAAAATGTCAACCTAATAAAATCCTTGGAAAATTAAAGCAAGATAACCCGGAGAACA
>JAJJMA010343466.1:3398-14921 GCA_023529015.1 Papaver nudicaule
GAACTCAGGAGATTTCCCAAGCTTTTGTTTCGCGTACGGTTCGGGAACCGTCCGGCATCCAGATTAGGTTTAACTTGGATCCGCTGGAAGTTCTGGGTTTAACCAGGACTTAGACGTGTGAGACATCCTCAGTTGTAATCCACTGCACTCTTGCTCAAGAGTACTCCTTTAGATTCACCCATATCCAACAAGTGATTTGCAAGCAAACCATTGCAATGGACAAATGGTATCGAATCTATCTCATACATTCTTGTAACCATAGTATTTGCGGGAACAAACACTAGTCATGACACAAGGTCATGTTGCCAAGAATACGATCTCAATCGCTATTATAACACTACCAAAGTAATCAACTATTTCGAAAGATAGAGAAAGTAGAATAGAATAATTTCCATAAAAGTCATAACTCCTACTAACCTTTTGTCGATGAAGAATAATTGATGTCTTATTTGTCTTCACAGTCTTCGTCTTCAAGGTCTCTACTACTTAGTCTATATCCCAATTCCGAAATCTAAACTCTAGTAGGCTAAATCAAGAATTGTGTTTTGACACCTAAAACTGACAACTAGCTTGACATACCAACGCTAGTGGGTTTGACCGGACAATGCCCTAACAAGATGAATATGGATAATGAGGCATTTTATGATGACTAAAAAAAATTTGAGTCTGGCATGTCACTTACCACAGTAGTGTAGTCCATTGCACCTCATTCTTTGAACATAGTCATTATATGAGATAGTTAAGATGATGTTTGACAAATAACTACATAAACAGATACTAAAGATCAACACAAAGCAGAGCCACAACAAAATGAATAAGAAAGCTTGGCTCAAATTGTGGCATATGCAGGCTCCACATATTCTTATGGAAATGCAGTCATGTTATTCTCCATATTAACAAAAGAAGCAGGTCAATTCCTTATAGATATCGGCAAAACATGTCATGTGCAACCAGTATATGAAGAAACCAACTCCCACCTTCTTATGCACTGTCAGTATGTTGAGGTTATTTGGTTTGGCATGTCTACTGCTTTACTCCAAAAAATGCCAGCACTTCTCTACACGAATGGATTAGTTCGAGGTTCAATGATAGTAACTCCATAAAAGCAGATAATAAACATCTAACCAACATTGATGCTTGTACTCTTTAGCATATTTGGAAAGTTAAATTAATGTGAAAAAGGGACTTTACCACCAACCAATTGACGGGCAAAAGATTAAACTCTCCGAACCTCGGTAGAAACCCCCAGATGGATGGTTAAAATTAAATACCGACGCTTCTATTATTTCTAATTGCACTAATATTGGATTTAATTTGATTATTCATAACTGTACAAGGAAGTTTATGGGGCAATGACCTCCTCAGCAAGAGCCAGAGATGTAATGCGGGCATACACTTTAGTTCTCCTGAGATAATCAAGCGATAGTAGAAAAATGAAATGGAACAATGAATTGGTTACCATGAGAAGATCTAAATATAATGTAGAGTGTCAAAAAGTCATTTACAGTTTACACAAGTTTATGTTTCTTTTAAAAGAACATCTTGTAACAGTGCAACAAATAAGCTGGCTAAACATGCCAGAACTAGCACCAAAAACTAAATCTACTGGGAAATACAACATAATAACATCAGTCATATCTTAAGTCAAAAGAGTTTTAGCAGGGATAACTGTGGTGGTTAGTATCTCTTTTTCTTTTTCTTTTTATGTTGAGTACATGTCCTATAACTGTGTTTCTTTGTCAATTAATCTTCTTCGCTCAAAAAGAAAAAAATAATTGAAAATTTAAAAAAAAAAAAAAACGGACAGGCGATTTGGGGCGACGGGAAAAGTTTGGGAGGGATTTTGGATTTCATTTGATCAATCCAATTCCTCCCAAATCTCCCTATTATTCCTTGCTTTACTGGTTGTAATACCCTCTCCCTGCGCTACTTGGTGACACCCTGATCACCACTACTGACATAATTTCATCATCGCTGCCATTTTTAGGGTTTCTTCAAGCTTTTCTGCTGATGGTGAGAACTCTCTCTACTGCAATCTCTGCATCCACATGTAAGCATGAAACCATTTCTGGTGATGTCTTCAGTCTCCCATGGTTACACGATTCAAGTATCTGCATCCTCGACCTCTGGTCGAACGACAAACAGGCGTCGTGGACGGTCTTCAATGGCTTCTACTGCAACCAGACACGGTGTTGTTACTGCAGCCACAATACGAACTGCTGTATCCTTTGATGATTCCCCTGCCATTCATGGTAACGTTGAGGTAAATGCGGAGTCGTTCCACGATGATCACCAGTTTCGATCTTCTGCCGTTGTTGATCATAGTATTCCAATCTCTGCAACTCGTGACTCTTTTGTAGGATATTTCACTTCTACGGCAACTCCCTTGGCGGCCTCTGCAAATCAAAGGGACTTGAACATCGTTTCCGGTAATACTCCGGCAAAAATACCAGTATTTTCTGGCAACAAGACTACCATTTGGGCTACAAGAGCGAAACACACTCCCACTGCTGCTGTAACTTCAGGCTACAAGAAATCCGCGCCAACAAGATCAGGCTTTGGCACTTGTACTCCAGCTCTTTGTTCTTATGCAAATGTTGGATCAATGATGTCAGGCTCTCACGGGGATACATGTGTATCAGGGTCTGTGATTCAATTATTTGCTGACGCAAATCCTTGTGCTCAACCCCATGCTTTATCTTCAGCTGCTAAAGGTCATCTTCAACTGACTGGAAAAACAACAACAACCTCGCAAGGTAAATATGATTGCCCCTTCCAAGGCTTTCAAGGTTGCAAGAATGGGGTCGACCGCAGAGGTTACAATCAAGGGTCGTTGATTCAACATTTGGAACATAAGCACTACCCGGATGATGTGAGGAAAGAATGGTGTCGTCAACTTATCACCAACAATTATAGCGTATTCAATGCATGGGAACACACCTTACGGGAAATGCACATGTGGTTATGCCCTCCTTGTATGCGCTTACTCGCTTGGAGGAATCCTTGTAAGCGACATAAGGGAGATATTACTCTTCGTCCGTGGAACGGGAAGGGGGTCGATTTCTTAGTGCATGGAATCCATTGTCCAGCTCCTGCTATTGGAGAAAATGTAGGCCTTATTGATGATACTGCAGCTGATACCGTGCTTAGGTTTGATCTTGAGCTGCTCGATAAGGTATTACAGAGCCAAATCACTACGGTTTCCAGCATTCCCGCCAAGAGTAAGCTTCACTTTGCCAAAACTTTTAACGCTGTCATTCAGAGGGTTGTTCACAATCCCAGCGACATCTCTCTGTGGATTTAGATGCTCATTTTTCCTATTTGTACTTTTCGCATTTACTTTCCCCAAAGTAGTGAGGAGGAGAGGTCTGACGATAGGAAAAAGCTACAGATTGCAGCGATACATCATGCTTTGAATCGTTGGTCTGAACCTAATGGCTGTGCTACCTTGCTTCACAGAGCTTTAGAGGAGCAAGCTTCTCTACAAGAGTCGCGGCGTGATAACAAAAGGAAAAACCAAGAGAAGACGCAAGAGGATCAAGTGGCTGTTAATATACGACTTTGTCGTAAGAAGTTGGGTTACGGGTTATACACTGTTGCAATTCGTACTTTGACTTCTAATGGGGTGGCTCCTTCCAACTCAGGGACTTTGCAGGAGTTGCAGGCCAAACATCCACATGCACCTCCTCCTTTGATTCCAGCAGAACCTATATCGCAATCACCTTTCGTTGCATCTAAGGACTTGGTTCTGAATAAGCAAAAAGCTTCCCCAGAGGGACCTCATGCGGAAGAGATGGTCTTCGTGCCCAACATTTGATTGATGTTTTGAGTGGTTCTGCTGCAGCTGTGTCAGATGAGCTCATCAAATCTATTACTGAGTTGGTGAATATATGGCTTGCAGGTGGTTGCCCTTCGGTTTTAGGGGAGTTTGTTGCTTCAGCTCCTCTCACTCCCTTGGTCAAGCCCGGAGGTGGCATACGTCCTATTGATGTAGGCACTATTTGGAGACGTCTAGTTTCCAAAGTTGCTGCTTCACATGTTGGTAAAGCAATGGAGAGCTATCTTAGTGACTATCAGTTTGGTGTCGGGGTTCCTTGTGGTGGAGAGGCAATTCTTCATGTTGTTAACAGGCTTCTTGAGGCAAAGAGCGGCTCGACATCTACTTCGATGCTTCTTGTTGATTTTTCTAATGCCTTTAATCTTGTCAGCAGATCTGTAATGATTCAAGAGGTTCAGAAACATTGTCCTTCTATTTCCAGGTGGGTGGAATTTTGCTACGCTAATCCTGCTAAGCTATATTATATGGACAATACTCTTTCGTCTGCTCAGGGAGTACAACAGGGTGATCCTCTCGGTCTTATGTTATTTGCCTTAACTCTGCACCCCTTGATACATAGAATCGTAGAATTATGCCCTTTGGATCTGCATGCATGGTATTTAGACGACGGGACCCTAGTAGGCCACACATTGGTGGTGGCCAAAGCATTGGAGATAATTCAGCAGGAGGGTGTTGCTCTTGGGTTGCAACTTAATGTTTCCAAGACTGAACTTTACTGGCCTTCGGTTGATTGCACAGGGTTAGTTGAGGGGGTTTTTCCACCTGATATATGCCGGCCTACTGAGGGTGTTAAGCTATTGGGAGGACCTGTTAGCCTGAACCCCCAATTCTGCAGGAATTTGGCGGTTAACAGGGTTCGTAAGACCGCTGAACTGACGGATGTTATTCAGAAGCTTAAAGATCCCCAGGGTGAGTTGTTACTGTTGAGAAATTGTTCTGGTGTCTCGAGGTTATACTTTGCTATGCGAACAACTAGATCTGAGTACTTAGATAAGACACAAGTGGCTTTCGATGACCATCTCAAGCAGTTTCTTCGGCAGCTTATCACGGGAGATGGTCCGGGGTTTGGGTTGCTGCAGTATAGGCTAGCTACACTCCCCATCAAGTATGGTGGGCTGGGAGTGTACACTATGGAGGACACTATGCAGTATTGCTATTTAGCTTCGTGCTTTCAGACTAGATCTCAACAGGAGAACATTTTGAGACATTCTGGTGTGTCTGGTTTGAGCCCCAGTTTTGAGCGTGCCCTTGTCTCCTACAAGCAGGTATGTGGTATTGAGAATTCTTCATTGTGCAATGAGGACATTGCCCCCCATTCTACGAGCTCTTTGGCAATCAAATACTTTGATGCTGTGAAGAATGATTTACCTAATCGGTTTGTTATGCTGAGCGAGATTCAGCCCTGTGGCAGTGTAACAGGATCAAGCACACTCAAGATTATTTGTTGGCCATTCCGATTGAGGGTCTCAATCAAAAACTTGGGTCTCGACGTTTCAGAGCTATCTTGCGTTATAGGCTTGGGATCCCTCTTTTTGAGGAAGGAGAGAATTGCACCAGTTGTGGTAGGGATATGGATATTTTTGGGGACCATGCCTTGCATTGCTCGAATGGTATTGGTAGCAAGTATAGACATGACCTGGTTCGTGATACCTTTGATGATATTTGTTATCGAGCGGATGTCCCAGCTAGGAAAAAGGTTGATTTGGGGTTCCTCTCGGATACCGGTGTAGCTTTGAGACCTGCAGATGTCTTGGTGTATAACTGGGATAATGGACATGATGTGTGTATGGATATCACAGTTGTCTCACCTTTTACAGGCGTTGGGGGTGCGTGCTTTTGTTCCGGGCAAGGCAATTGATGATGCTGTCATTCGCAAAAAAGACAAATATCTAGCGAAATATACTTCTCAGGGCTTTGGTCTTGGTGTACTTGCTTTCACTACCTTGGGGGAGTTGGGTAGTGACACGGTGGAGTTCCTGAAGAGATTACGTAACTATATGGCTAGTCATGATGGGAACGTTGTAGTTGGGGATTTTCTTTTTCATAGGATTGGGGTTGTCGTGCAAAAAGGGATTGGAGCTTAGCTTGTTGCAAGGCTACCATCCAATTCTTGTAAACTTCTTTCAGTTGATGATGATTAATAATAAAAATATTAAAAAAAAAGTCTCGTTTGAGGAGACTCATATAAAAAACATGTTAAGATAACCCCCGGCAGAGTGGGGGATTCAATTAACCAAGATTCGGAAGAAGAAATTTTTCAACAAAGTTGGAATATTATGTCACTACGTATGTTAGAGCACGCTCGGTCAACCCCACCAAGCGTTGGTATGTCAAGCTTGGTTGTCATACTTTAGTGTTCAAAAAACTCGTTCACTTGAACATGCCTACTAATAGTCAGACTTCATTAGGTTAGACTTTAAGTTAGAAGATGGCTAGGTTTCTCTAGAAGATTAACTGAAAAACTGAAGACGAATGAAGAACAAATGATCACATCCTCCTTCAGCAAAAAGGTTAGTCTCTATGAAAATGCAGGGGTATCGAAATACTACCAACTTTTTGTTTGGTCTCGTGAGTCTTATGGTAAGATATGGACGATCTCAAAAATCAATATCCAAATATGATAACCGGAGTCGGATCACAGGTGATCGGTACAATGCAAGATAACTCTTGGCAAATCCCCTGGATGGATTATGGACCAACTCGACGGTTATTAATAACGTACTTCTTTTGTTTGCTTTAATTATATAACCAGAAAATATAATGCGGAAAGTAAAGCACACAAGATACCATATATTTTTTTTGCAAGAAAACTACGACCTGTAGAAAAACCTCGGGACCTCGTCCAGATTGAACACCACACAATACTAACTGTCTACAAACACTAGCCTACTATAAGACTTCAGTTTGGGATGTAGCAGAGTCCAACTCTAGCCCTCCAAGCGAAGTGAAAACTGTTGCACTCCTTACGTATTTAGATCCCCCACAGATCGTCACGCAATTGATTCCCATAGCTGACGTCCTTTATAGGCCTAGGAGTTGATTTAACCATTGTTAAAGGCTTATGTCAACAATACCGGCTTTGTAACCTTAATTACTGACTGTATGTTTCGAACTTTCCTTTTCAGTTTAACATACGTAAAGTGACTTCCTTCGGATTGCTCCAAGTCATACGAAAATCTACTTACAAGCGGAGGCTGAAAAGTAAACCGAGTAAACTATGTACAACTTGTCTCTACCTCAGTTGTAAAAAGAATCACTTAAGAAACTTATACAACTGGAGCTAACAAGGTCTTGAATAGCCTTATTGCAGAAGAGAAGGACTATAGAATAGACAAGAACGTGATCAGGTTACCAAGGTTACATGTTAATCTAATAACAACCACATAGGTACGTTATCGCCTACCTGTGCTTCCCAACTCTCAAGAGAAGTCTTTATAGTCGTTAGGTAAATCCCACAGAGGAACTGATACCTAATAGTGGATGACTATACCACAACAAGCTTACACCGAAGTTCAAAGAGTTTATGATCAATTCCACATAGAAAATTCACGTATTCTTGATGCTTGTGGTTTCGTTCTTTAACCTCTGTTTATAACACTCAGTAAGATAGGTTGCTTAGCAATAAAGCAACTAGTTTCTTAACCTACAAGTTAGCAAGTACCCGTGTAAACGAACCCGTTACTTGGCTTGCACACAAAGAAGCCCTAGATTTATATCAATTAGAAATCTTTTAACATTTATCTGCCAAGTGTTTTGTTAGCTCAAAAACACTTCAAGATAGATATCCAACAGACCCGAGATAATCTTTATCTTATTGACTTATTGAGATTCGTTAGATGGACCACATAAGATATTCTGATAAGCACAAGTCTAACTAAGAAATAAATGAGTCAGATGTTTAACCCATTGAATTCAGACCAAATCCATTGAATCTGGTGTTCACGTACATGTACGTGTACAGATCAACGTTTTGAGACACATAAGAAATTTTCGGTGCCACTGTTCACGAACCGGTTCGTGAACCACCGTCGCTCAGATTAGGGTTTAACTGGATCCGCTGGAAGTTCTGGGTTGGGCCAGTACTTAGACGTGTTATTACACCTTCAGCTATAATCCAATGAACTCTGCTCTAGAGTACTCCATTAGATTCATATGTTTCCTACATGTGATTTGCAAGCAAACCATTGCACTGGAAAGGGTATCGAATCTATCTCATGCATCTTGTAACCTTAGTATTGTGGGAACAAATACTAACATAACTCATGGTTATGTATACAAGAATACAAAATCTCAATCTCTATAACTCTACTAAAGTAGCCGAATATTTCGAAAGATAAAATAAGTACAATATAAGAATTTCCATAAAAGTCATAACTCCTACTAACCTTTTGTCAATGAAGAATATTCGATGTCTTCTTTATATTCACTATCTTCGTCTTCAAGGTCTCTACTACTTTGTCTATATCCCAATTCTGAAATCTAAACTCTAGTAGGCTAAATCAAGAATTGTGTTTTGACACCTAAAACTGACAACCAGCTTGACATACCAACGATAGTGGGTTTGACCGGACAATGCCCTAGTATCAATCTCCCCCTTTGTTAATTTTAGTGACAAAACCAATTTACATATGGATTCAAAAGATATACAATAAAGATCTAACCCAAATGTATCTTGATTTCTTGAATTCTTCAACTTCTCTATTGAGATCTTGATGTTCGTTTAACTCCTGTTGAAAAATTCGTAGACAGCACCACAACATATCCAGGTCAAACAACCACAAAGGTACGCTCAAGCTTACATGGGTTAATATGCTAATCCCACATGTTGTTTGTGCAAAGAGTAAGAATCAGAGCAACTTTAAGTCCGTGTACCAAAACTTATAAAGTGATTTTACTCATTCATGATACGAAGCTCCCTCTTAATCTGTATACCTCTTTTTGCCAGATTAGTATGAAGCCCAATATACTCCCCCTTACTTGATACTTTCGAGAAAGTACATAAGTAAGCAATACGGTGTTCTCCCCCTATGGTTATGAACCACAAGAATAAGAAACCATATGTATTCTCCCCCTATTTGTCACAAAATATGACAAACTAGTTGAGACTTAGGGTTCCAAGCCTATAGAGATAGTCAAGTCAAGGATGTACTCTCATATCAAGTATAAGATGACATAACTAGGAAATCAGAACGAGGATTTCTAAGTTGATTCATCTTTGGAAAAATATAGATACACTTTTCTCCTAATATTCCACGTCCACGCTCCCCAAAAAGATTTGTTATTAAGCGCAAGCTCATTTAAGAACTCTCCCCCATGTGGTGTTATTCATTAAAGAACAACTACAAAGCCTAACTTGGACAAACAATTTAATATATCCAGTTTTCTTTGTTTACAATCTCCTTTCCTTAGCCAATTTTTTGGAAAAGAGTATATGATTTTTGAGCTTGGGGAAACCCTAAAAATCATATAATCAAAAACTTCTTGATCGTGAGAAAAAGCATAACTTTTGTAATATGACACAACTTTGTGTTATCACCGAAGCAATAAAAGTTGTGTATTGCAACAAGATTGAGGTAGACAAATCAAGTATTGCAAACATCATTAATAATTATCTAAAAAGAACTTTTATTAATGAAATAAAGTAGTACATGTTGAAAAACTCTAAAAAGCATGAAAGGCAAACTACTTTTACCTATAGTTTATATTCCTTAGACAAAAGTAAGAACAAGTTCTCACAAGGAACCAACTATTCTATTTGAAAGAAGGCATGACGAAGTTATTGATTTCTTCAATATCTTGATCTTTATTCACATGCAGAGGGATTTCTAGATCGAATCCCTTAGGCTCACTTGCAGATGCCTTATGAACTTCTTTCTTAAGCTCTTCTTGTTGTTTTACAAGAGCTTGTTGAACAACCAGAGTTTTTAGAAACACTTCCCCAAGAGATCTCACTTCTCTTTTTGTTTCTTTGCATTCTTTGAGAATATATGCAATCCTTTGATTCTTGTGAGAAGGTTGTTCATCGTTGTCAAACTTAGATCTCTTATTCTTCTTCTTGAACCAGGGTTTCTTTCCTTTGTTATTGGTTGTTTTCAAAGGATCATCTGGTTTCATGGTATCCTTGTCAGTTGACTAATTAGGATCCTTGCTTGGGAAGGAGATAGCAAGGGGTTTTACCATGTTCAAAAGTTTTGAATGAAATAAGAAGAGACTTCTGATTTCCTTTATAACAATTCTTCCAAGATTTTTCGAAGAGATAAGAACTCTCATAACTATTAGATACGATATGGATTTACGCTAAATCGTACGGAGAAAGCGGAACGGTTCGCGAACCGAAACAACATAGTGGACATTCATTAACACGTGTATTTCACCGTTATTTCATTGATGTGTCCCACTTTGAGAGTCAACCAGTGTCAATTTGTACCTTTTGTATAGACAATCTTCGACCATAAGTGAGAAGGTAATAAGTTTCATGGAGTTTGGCTCAACACAATACTCTTGTCTAGTGACATAGAAAAAAGTTTTAATTGAGGGTTATCAATTACTTTAAACAAACACAACTATGAATAAGACTCTAAGACTTTTGCTCAAACACACAGTGCCAACTCATTCCAAGGGGCAATGAATGAGATGTCAATCCATCTTGCAACTAGTGCGAGGGAGGATGAGCACGTCTGTGTTCTTTGTGTGATGCTGAATCCTTTTCTGAACTAAGTTTGCCATTCTTAGTTCTGACTCTTTGAATTTCTCAGCTCCTTGTGTTGCCCTTAAGGAGTTTGAGTGTTTTCGATCTTTACTAGCTTCCTTGTCATTGGCAGCTTCAAAGATTTGAATAACATTCATGAGTCTAGCAGCTTTCTTTTGTAGTTTGTCAGCATACTTAACCTTACGTTTGTATACATGACACTGCCTATAATCATGTCCCTTTTTAGCAAAATAGTTGCATCTAACAAGACGTTGTTTGTGCTTGATTGGAATGATTATTTCTTTGCAAGATGTGTCACTTGAAGTTGTGTCCATATGGATGTGACATGTTTCTGGTTCTGATTTGGAATCACCCGCATTATCAGAGTTGACACAATCTGCAATGAATGCAGTTTCACTTTCTTCATCATCTGAGTTGTAAACATCAGAAGAATCATCAAGTGTAACAGCAAAGGCCTTGCCTCCAGTATATTTCCTCAGATTGGGGCTGAAAAATAAGGGGTACCGAAATACGACCAACTTTTCGTTTGGGCTCGTGAGTCTTATGGTTAGGTTTGGACGATCTCAAAAATCAATATCCAAACCTAGATAACCGGAGTTGTGATCTAGGGATCAACTCGACAAAAACAAGTCTTTGGAGTAAACTCGACGGTTATGGATAACGTACTTCTTGTGTTTGCTTTTAATTATATGTCAGAGTTTATATAATTGCGGAAAGGAAAAGCACACAAGACACCAGAACGTTTTTTTAACGAGGAAACTACCTTGTAGAAAAACCTCGGGACCTCGTCCAGATTGAACACCGCCCAGTACAAACTGACTACAAACTCAAGCCTACTATAAGACTTCAGACTGGGATGTAGCAGAGACCAACTCAAGCCCTCCAAGCGAATTGGCTACTGTCGCACTCCTTACGTCTCTAGATACCCCACAGATCATCACGCACTTGATTCCCCCAGCTGACGTCCTTTACATGC
>JAJJMA010343467.1:0-16219 GCA_023529015.1 Papaver nudicaule
TTTGCCTCGGCGTTACAGCCTTTTTATTTGTTGGCGTTTTTTGCCTCGGCGTTACAGCCTTTTACTAGGTCATTCTTTTGGAGTTTGATTCGGCGTGCTTGCCGTGTAGTGTAAAATTTTCCTTTATTTCGAGGATACTCATACATTTTTATGTATAATATTTCCTTATATATTTTGCATTCCATGCGTTGCCGAGCCCCAGGCCATCCTTTTCGTCGATTAGCTTGTATGCCCCTTTTCCTGCCTTCTGTTTGATTTTGTACGGCCCTTCCCAGACTGGTTCCAGTTTTCCTGTGTTTCCCTTTTGGTATGGCGGTATTTCTCTTAGCACAAGTTCGCCAGGCTGAAACTCTCTTTCGATTACTCTTTTGTTGTATCCTCGGGCTGCCCCTTTCTGGTAACTGATGATGTGTTGCCGAGCTTCCTCTCTTTCTTCTTCGAGGTCATCCAATTTTGCGTATATTAAATCTGCCGAAAGGTTTTGCTCCCACGCTTTGTATTTATCTGTTGGTATCATTATTTCTGTAGGCAATACTGCCTCGGTTCCGTATGTTAGGTGAAAAGGAGTCATTCCCGTTGCTCGTCGTTGGGAAGTTCGGAATGCCCATAATACGTTGTGTAGGTGTTCGCACCATTGTTTTTTGTGGGGCAGTACTCGTTTTTTCAAGTTATCCCCTATTGTTTTGTTTGTCGCCTCTGCCTGGCCATTACTTTGAGGGTATATCGGCGTCGAGGTTCCTAGCCTTACATTGTATTGATTTAACAACTCTTTAACCTCGGCGCTGAGGAATTCTTGGGCGTTGTCCGAGACTATTTCCGCAGGTACTCCGAATCGGCAGAATATGTTCTCCCAGAAGAAGGTAAACACTTCTCATCCTGTGTGATTCTGTAGAGCTTTTGCTTCAATCCATTTGGATAAGTATTCGGTTGCAACTATGATGTACCTTCTTTGTCCTGTTCCTGGAATGAATGGGCCAACGATGTCTACCCCTCATTTGGCAAAAGGCCATGGGCTTAACACCGAATTCAAGTTTGTTGCCGGTGCATGGATTCGTTTAGCGAATCTTTGACATGGGTCACATTTTTTAGAGATGCTTTTGGCGTCGACATGCATATATGGCCAATAGTATCCCTGAGCCTTGGTTCGCTGTGCGAGTGCTCGTGCACCACTGTGGGTTCCTGCTTCTCCGCTATGTAGCTCTTTCATTAGCACCAATCCATCTACTCGGTGTACGCACCTTAATAGTGGTCCCAAGAATGATTGCCGATGTAAGACCCCGTCTATGATTCGGTAGTTAGCGGATCTACTGGTTACTTTGTGTGCTTCTAGCGGGTTGTTTGGCAATTCCTTGTTCTCCAAGTATTTCCTTATGGGTACTCTCCAGTCGTCGTACTCTTCTTGAATGGCCATCACCAGTTCCCCTTCTTCGGCTGCTATTGACGATTTCCTTATTCTTCCGATTTCGATGGAGATTATATTTTTATCTGTTACTTTGGAGGCAATGAATGCCAAAGCGCCCGCATGTCTATTATCCTTTCTACAGATGTGTCGGATTTTGAGATGCAGAATTTTCGTCATGAGCCTTCTTGCTAATTTCTTGTACTTGGATAGCGAATCATTGGATTGGTAACTTCCGTCCAGTTGTCGTACTATTAGTTGTGAGTCCGTCGTTATTCGTGCTTCCTGAATTTCCATGTTAATCATGCGTTTTAAGGTGTGGATCATCGCTTCATATTCAGTCTCGTTGTTAGTTGCTTCGAACTCCAACCGAAGTGCGAATACAGTGCGCTCTTCTTCGGGTGAGGTGAAGACTATGCCTACTCCTCGACCATCGCTGTTTACCGAACCGTCAATGAAAACTTCCCATCTCCGAGGATGGCACTGTTCTAGCAGGTCGTCAGGCCCTTCGTCGTCTTCGACTCCCAAAATTGGCTCTTCTTCGTAGTATTCTTCAATTGGAAACTCTGCTAGGAAGTCTCCGATGATCTGCGATTTTAATGCCGTTCTGATCTCATATTCCACATCATATTGTCCAATTTGAGCGTTCCATCTTGCAATTCTGCCTGCTGTTTGGAGGTTTTTCAGAACGGATTCGATTGGTGTTTTTGTTAGCACAATTACTTTGTGAGCCTGGAAGTATGTCCAAAGCTTTTGTGTTGCTACTACTAGCGCGAGAATCAGTTGTTCCAACTTGATGTAATTTTTCTCGGCTGGAAAAAGGGTCCTACTGATGTAACATACTGTCTTTTCTTCTTCTTTAGTTGTTACTAGTACTGCGCTGATGGCGTCCTTATTCGCGGCTATGTAGAGTTTCAAGTTTTCATCTTTCTCTGGGCGCTGCAGGGCTGGCAAGCTTGCCAAGTAATTTTTGATCCCCTGAAACGCGGCCTTCCTTTCGTCTGTCCATATGAATTGCTCTCCCTTTTTTAGGATGCTAAAGAAGTCTTTACATCTGTCCGAAGATCGCGCTATGAATCTGCTAAGGGCTGCCAATTTTCCGTTTAAAGCTTGTACATCTTTTATAGTTGTTGGCGATGGCATTTCTCGGATTGCTTGTACTTTAAGTGGGTCCGCTTCGATGCCGGTTTTTGTGACTATATATCCCAGGAATTTTCCGGAGGTCACCCCGAAGATGCATTTTGCTGGGTTGATCTTCATGTTAATCTGTCGCATTTTTTCCAGTATCTCTCGCAGATCTTTCACATGAGTGCCAGCTCTTTTGCTTTTGACTAGCATATCATCTACATAAGCTTCGATGGTCTTTTTCAGCCAAGGACGAAAGATATTCTCCATAGCCTTTTGGTAAGTGGCACCGGCGTTCTTTAACCCGAATGACATTCTGGTGTAACAGTATAGTCCGTTGGATGTCAAGAACGCCGTATGTTTCTGATCTTCTTCCACCAAAGGAATCTGGTTGTAACCAGAGTAGCCATCCATGAAGCTTAATAGCTCATGGCCGGCTGTCGCGTCCACCATTTGGTCTATGCTGGGTAAGGGATGTGGATCCTTGGGGCACGCCTTGTTTAAATTGCTGAAGTCGATGCATATGCGCACTCCTTTGTTTTTCTTTGGTACGATAACCATGTTTGAAATCCAATCTGCGTATTGTATTTTTTTGATAATTCTTGTTTCAATCATCTTATTTAATTCGGATTCAACCGTTGTTTGGTATACGTCTGCTAACTTTCGTGGTCTCTGCTTGAATGGCCTTATTGACGGGTTTATGTCTAAGTGATACATGCCAAGCTGGGGTCTATTCCTGGCATTTCACTCATTTTCCAAGCGAAGACATCGGCATATTCCTTCAGCAAACCCTATAGTTCATCTCGCTGCTTTTTTGCCATCAATGTTCCGATCTTTACAATCTTTGGATCTTCGTTGGTTCCGATGTTTACATCCTCGGTGGGTTCCGTCGGAGTAAAGTTCGGAGTGTCTTCATTCATGGCACTGGGGTCCTTCGGTGCTTCCTTCGTGATTACTCCTTTTTTGCCTTGTATTATTTGATTAATTTCCTCGCTAATCATTTTCTCCTTTTGCTGCATGTACCTTTCTCTTCGGTTGTGCCTCGCATTTTTTCTTTGATCGATATCTTTTTCGTGGCATGCTTTTGACTCCGACCTCTCGCCTTTGATTTCTCCTATGCCTTCAGGAGTTGGAAATCTGAGTTTCTGATGCAATGTAGAGGGCACTCCTAAGATCCCATGCAGCCATGGCCGTCCCAAGATGGCGTTGTATGGTGATTCTATGTCCAGGACACAGAATGTTGTTTTCAGTTCCATCGATGCTACGCACACCGGTAATGAGATGTCTCCCTTTGGTTTTGGTGCTCTTCCATTAAATCCATAGATCGTATAATCCGTGGGCACTAGTGGAATATTTTGGAAATATTCCCTGTAAGCCATTCTGAATAATACGTCTACCGAACTACCTGGATCTACCAGTATTCTTGGTACTGTTTTTTATTTATGTTTACTGTGATCACCAAAGGATTATTACTTGGGCCGTCTTCGGGAAGGTCTGCTGCCGAATAAGTTATTGGTTTTAGCTGCCATGGCTTGAATTTTCTTGCTTCGGTGACAATCATTATTTCACTTCCATTTTTGTCTCTTTTGTGAATTCTTCCCCCAATGCTGCTGCTTCTTGAGCTGACGTTTTCCCTTGTATGAATCATTGAATTGCAATGAGCGGTCTGCGCTGATACTTCGTTTTGTGATTTTATTTTGATGACTTGTCCCGAAGATCCCATTCGCTGCCTCAGAGCCTGATCAGATTTCGAAGTCATTCTGGTTGTGACCTGTCAAAAGACAAAAAACCCGTGAGGTCCAAGGCGGGTACTGCAGTGTACTATGTCGGTCATGTTGGTCTACGTGCTGTAACGGTTTTTTATTGTGCAGGTTTTAGCGTAGGTCATATTTAGATATATCCCTAACCATATTTTTGTCTTTTAGCCAAAAACCGTCTTTCCCCGTGGTTTCTTTGTAAAAGTTTATTTTCAACCATAGCAGGCAATTTGAAAACCCTAAAATAGGCTTACAGTTTTTACTCCACAGCCGTTTTCTTATTACTAACCTCAATTCTTAGGCATACATGATGAAAATCAACTACCATTTTTGAAATCGGTTTTGTCGTGCCCAGGTTTTGAAACCCTTAGTTGATGATCTTATCATCTGATGATTTGCTTATAAAACCTCTAAGCATGCGAAAGCCTTGAAGGAGCTTTTAGATGCTTAAGGTACTGGAGCTTCTTTTACAGAACAAGCTTTTGAAGATCTCTTGAAAGGATAAGAAAATATGTGAAAAATTTGAAAACCCGAAAAATCACAGGCAAACCCTAAGTTGTTTTAATCAGTCCCTATTTCTAGCGCCAAACTGTACGAATAGAAAATCTGCATAGGTACATGAAATACTACGGCCCTCAGATCTACTCATACATACAGTTATTTAACATGATTCAGTTGTACGAAGATCCTAAGAACAATACCGAAGATGTACAAAAGACAATAATCAAAGACTAAATGTATAAAGATTTGTATTTCAGTGTTGCAACTACATGGATAATGATCCTAAGGAGCCAGAGGAGATACAGACCTAATCTCTCTCTTGCCGCTTAGGTCGAACTTGGGTGGTTTACAACTAATAAGACAAGGGACTCAATCGTGGTGGTGTCAGTCCTTGTCGAGTAAGGCGGTTCCTTCGGTGGTGCTCCGAAGTATGTTCTGGGACTTCGGCCCCTTGGTGCGGTCCGAATCTCTTTCTTCCGAGTCTTCACTCGTCGTGTTTGGTCTCCTCCTTCTTTGGTTTGGCCCGAGGCTTCGCTGCTGGCTCTTTCGGCGCTATTCTGCTCCTTGGATTTACGACACGTGTCCCGAGGGGTTTTACCCTCCACAATCCAAATGGCACAGAACTACAATTGGTGGATCTCTGCATCAATGGAATGATCCCAGTCTACCGAGCCCTCTTGGAAAACCTTCGGTTTCAAACATTTTCTGAACTCCACGAAGCTGCAAAGAGATCTGCCACGACTGCACCTGCATTGCTAGAAAGAGCTAAACCCCTGAAGAATGAAGAAGCCCGTAGTACTCGTGGCGACATGAGGCTAATCAACAAGCAGTACAACAACAGCCTGTCGTCAATGAGCGCTGTCAGCGAAGGAGGGAAGAGGAAGAGCTCTGCTACAGATGTGACACACCCAAAGCGTACAAACTCAGCTCCAGGGACCCCGAATAAGAATGTGAATCAAGGCGGGCCACAACAACCGGAGATGCGAAGGAAAAAGGCCAGAACGGAAGTACCAGACTACCCGTTCCCCATGGAGGAAGTGCTAGAGCTGTTAGATACCTGGATCCAGGACGGAGCAATCGAACTACTTCCAGTACGACAGCCTCCAACGGCTGAAGAGGTAGCAAACCCAAGGTATTGTCGCTACCACCGAGTCACTACCCACTCCACCAGAGATTGTTTTAGTCTCAAACGAATTTTCCAAGCCAAAGTAGAATCTGGAGAGTTGCACTTGGGGAATGAAGGTGTATATCAAGACCCCTTACCGGTTCGAGCATTCATAATTCCTGAAGAACCGGTGAACAAGAGGGTCAAAGGGATAATGTATCAACTATGTGAGACTCTCTGTCTCTCGAAGCCTCAGCGTAAAGATATGTTCACATCTCTGAACATGATAGTATCCGATCGACGCCTACCTTTCAAAGAAGCTGGTGAACAACCAACGTCCAGGCAAGAAGGGCCGACTTTAGCGGAGGATAAACCCACAGAGGAACAAGGCTGGGGACTTCTCACAACCACCCGCCTCTACCATGATAAATTCCCAAAGACGTTGATTAATCCTGGATACCCATTGAACGTCATCTCGGTCAAAACCCTTATAGCAGCTAACATTTCTCGTGGTGAAGCCATCCACGCTCCTACGATCATCAAGGATTTGAATGAGACTGATGTACGCACCTATGGGTATATTAATTTACAAGTAGAAGTTGCCACGGTCCCAAACATTGCAGAGTTCCACATCATCAAGGAAGACGTGGAGAGCGACATGGTGCTAGGACATCGTTGGTTCCGTGGCAACCAAGGAGCACTTCACAATCATTTGTCGATGCCCCGAACATTCATGAAGGGATTCACACAAGGGGGAAACACTGCTAAGGCGATGGTAGTGTTATCGATTGAACCCGAAGAAGCGAAAGGGAACTCTTTCGGCAAGGAAGCTATTTCACCTGTTCCCTCTTTGTATGATAACTCATATTCCCCAAGCCATGGGGGACTTGCTACAGGAAGACCCATCAGAGACGAGAAGTCCGGAAGACCCCAGTAGACGTGGGTACAACCATTAGGATCTTCATCAAAGCTCTTAAGGACTCTGGAATTATCCGTGGCAAGATATGTAGTACTACCCCAGTAGGAGAAGGTGATCCAGTACCATATATTATACCGCCCGAGATCCTGGAAGACTTCCCACACTTCGAAGAATGCGTGAAGTTATCCATCCTGAAGCAACGACCAAAAGAGAGTGCAGTCTCATTCATAGAAAGGTTTCGCAAGGAGGCAAAGGCAATCCTACCTAAGGACGACCACTGGAAAGGACACTGGCTCCAGAAGTACATCCCGTCCATTGATCTTTCCTAAAAACATAGCCCGGTACTAAATTTCCCACTCTTGTTGTATTGGCATTCCTCCAAAGCAACGCACTATAGCTGCAGTAGCTAGGATTTCCATTTTTAGGAGATTAATTAAGAAAAGTCTTTTATTCCAAAATCTCTCATAACCAAAAGAAAACACTATCTTATCTACTCAATAGAAATACCTACAACCTGTCAAGCGTTTAAAAAAAACTACTACTCGAGAAAATCAACCAAAACACAACTAGATCCACCATTGCAAGACGTCTTTGGTTGCTCCAGCTCCTTCTCCTCTCTCTGCAACTCAGCCCTCAGCTCCGCTACCCTCATCTCCTTTTCTCAAAGAACATCCTGAGATCCCTGAGCTTTGGCCTTCTCAAACCTAGCGCGCAACCAGGCCACATTGAAGCCTTTAGATTCATTCATAGCTATCGAGCTTTCTCAGACTTGGACAACAGAAGGATCAGCAGAGTCAATGGACTGAGTCATCATTTCTGACATCCTCAATAACAGAGCGCCAACTACCAACTCAGAAAGTATCCGGTTCTCCTTGTCATGAGCAATATGCCCGAATTTCCTCCAAATATGGTCGTATAGTACTCTGTAGTCGTTCAGCACCGGGACCAAAGCATAGCCGTATCGAACTCGATGAGTAGATGAAGGAAAGACGACTCCGGCATTGGGATATAAAGGCTCCAGACTTGCATCATCACCTAATGCTTGCCAATAGAAGAACCATTTGCTTCCACAGCCTCAGAGAGAACCTTTTCAGCAACCACAGAGACGGTAGCGTCTACATTGACGTTCAGGTCGTTCTCACCCTCCATCATCTCAATATTCTCCACAATAGAAGCACCAGCATGATACCCGTGCTCCTTCTCCTACGAACACAAAGCCAGGGGTTGTTAGTTATGTAATAACACTAGCAATATGAGTACGAGTCTAAGTACGTGCTGAGGTAAATGGACAAAACATGCATATGAAGCCAAAACAGTTACTGCGGAAAGCTCGTGAAGAATTTTGGGGTGAAAATTAGACACAATCCTCATTTTAATGTCTGTAACCATGTGGTAAAATTTCATACAGTAACTCCATGTGGTTTGAGAAATATGGCATGAGCATTGAAGAAAAGAAAAGTTGTCAGAATTTCCTGCGCCAGTAATTTTCGTTGTGAAGAAACAATTGTTTGGGAAATCTACAAGGAATTTTGGAGAAATCTTGGACACAATCTCTCTCTGTATGTCTCCCAGCATATACACAAATTTCATGCTATTCCAGCGTGGGTTTTGGGAGATACGACACAAACACTACAGCATATACGAGGCACGCAGTCGAGACTCTTATGAAAGATTTCGTCAAGAACTGCAGAAAATCTATGAGGAATTTTGGGGAGATATTTGGACACAATACTTTCCTGGATGTCTACTATCATGTGTCAAAATTTCGTGATGATACAACACGTGAGCTGGGAGATATGACGCAAACACCAGGGAATGCGCAAAACGGGAATTGTCAGAAATACGATGAAATACTCCTGAAATTTTACTACTCAGTAAAAAAAACTAGGTATATGGTCTCAAACTCAAGAGGTTGTCCTAAAAGATGATACCTCAGGATTTTATCTATACAAGTAGGGGTTGATCATGAAAAACGGAGTCCGTATGAGCCGGTTATGATGATTTTGCCTAGAAGCAGTCAAGAAAATCAGATTTACCTGGACGAGCCCAAATCTATGGCCTCACAAGGAGAAGAAGGGCGAGTCTCTCCACCAACTGGCTCTTCCACCTTGGTCTCACCACTTACATTGATAGTTGGGGACTTCACATCGCCGCCGTGCTTCGACACAGAATCCTGCAAGGTTGTACAGAAAATTTCAAGCATCCACTAAAATGAGTGTGTAAAGTGGAGAACCTCACCAAAGCACAGAAAACTTACCTGAGAAGCAAAAGGACATGAGTCTATCATAGGGGAAGGATCAGCAACATGGTTTTCGGGTAACTCTATCCTATTACTCTTTGCTCTCTTCCTAGGATTAACGGCTGGAGGAGGTTCCATCTGTTATAGAGAAAAAGAATCTCGGTTAACGAAGACAAAATGGAAGAAGGTATATAAGTATCGAGCAGAGAACTTACCTGAGGTGTCGCAGTAAAGATGGGCCTGTCAGTTGTGTTCACCTTCTTCACAAAGTTGCCAAGAGATAATAAAGTGTAATTCCAGAACTTGATGAACTCAGGAGTGAACCTCATCAGTCTGTTAGAGAACGGTCCCCCAGGATCTCGAGAAGGATCCAAGTATTCGAGCAAATCCTCCACATAAGGGGGACGGGAACAATTGAAAGGCATGTCTTGATCAAATCCCATGAACCTGGTTGCTCTATCGATATTATACTCTTGCCTCACCAGCTTGCCTTTATAAAAGCCAAGGATAAAGCCTGAGATGCTACTACACATGAACACCGTTTGTCCTTCGTCATCGATATTAGTCACACCACGAGACCCAGAACGCAAGGTAACTCCCGAAGTCTCTGTGGCAGTCTGAAGTTGGAAAACTCTATCACCAGGAACATAACACCATGGACGAAAGCGGATGTTGTTCTCATTGTCCAAAAGATTTGATAGCTTCACTGAGTCCTTAGGCTTCTTTTCGCTCCACCAAAGGATCCTGGTGTATTCCAATGAGTCAGAAGGAAGGCCACCCAGTGGAGCGTAGTCTACATAATGCTCCCACAGAAAAGCCTGAAGGAAAGGAAGGTTGACGAATGACGAGATCCGCCCCGAGGAAGAGCTGGACATATTCCTGGCTAAAGCACTCAAACGAACATTTTGAGACCCAAGGAACAAGCTACCAATTGGCAAACACACACCCTGGGATAGCAACACAACATATGGTACGACAGCAGGCTTCAGTGTCCCAACATGATCGTCCTCAAATATATCCCTCGACAACCTGAGTGTGAGGAATGCTGCTATGCAATTGGTGTTGTTGAGAGGATGCTTCTTACCTCCTGACGAGTACCAGTAATGGATCCATCTAAAATAATTCTCATCAGCAGAAGCACTTGATAAATGAAGTTCTTTGAGTTCAATTCATCAACTATGGCATCACGAGGACGTCCTGGATGGTTGTTTGGAAGCTTCCCCGGTATTGGAAGGTGATACAGAGATGATACCGCCTCCAAAGAGATAGTGAAATCTCCAAAACCCATAACAGAAGTGTTCGTAGACTCACACCAATGGGAAGCGTACGCAACAATCCCATTAACATCCACATACATCTTCAATCTCCCCGATGCTCTCACCGCGTGTACGCTTCCGACGTCCTCTAGGATCCCGCATGCCTTCTTATCATTCAACATAAAATTCAACCAAGAAATCCACTCAGCTAGAGGAACTCTAGGAACCCCAAAGTCAATCGATGAAGCCCCATACGTGCCTCGCTCTAAAGAAAACCTGATGATTTCTCTCAAAACGATAACCGGCGAAGGAGACTTGGTCTTCTGTTATATTTTAGAGTAAAACGAGCCTCTGGATCAGCTCGACTCACAATCGGGGTTGTCTTTCTACCAATCTCTGCGTGCGCATCGAAGAACTTATCATCAGCGCTAGGCGTTCCAATAATGGGAGGAACAAGAATGGCATCATCACCATGCTTTCTCTACAACACACAAACGATTTCAAGTAAGTTACTACGCATACCCATACGCATGTTAGTAACTACATTCCCAATAACATGAATAATAATGCATACACACATACACGCATCTATACACTGTAGGACATGTGCGTATACAAATCAATAAAAATTTATATGTAACGCCACACACGAAAATTGGCCTTGGCCACAAGGCCATGGCACCATCAAGTTTATCTCAGCATGTATATATATATTAGGGCGTGGCCACCATGGCGCCACGGCCACGCCCTATGCCAAAAAAAAAAGGCGCCACGGCCATGGCCTCGCCTGTGACTTGGCCGCTATACACTGGCACCATCTACCTTACCTTGCACCACCTGCGTAAAAAAAAAAAAAAAAAAAAAAAAAAAAAAAAAAAACTTTAGCCAATAACACATCTAGATTTTCGCACGCAAGCTTATCTTCAGTTTTAACTCATGGCCATTAGCACTAAGATTTGATCCTTTGTAAATCTCTGCTAGTATTGAATAGAAAACCTAAGGCCATTAGAACTGCTCTCACCATCCGGTGCTTAGTATGAAACATTACTGTTCCACACTAACCAGGGGACTTAATGTAGATGGTGAAAAATGGAAGAGGGACAAAAATGTAAAATGACCCTCTAATTATGCCTTGTCAAGAGGCGATTGCCTATTCAGGCACATCTCCATAGCTCAGAATACAACCTGTTCTGCAAGCTGAATATGCTCTCTATGAGTTCTCTCTTATAACTCCCGGGGGAGAGAATAATATCATAGTGCAACGCTAAGTAACCCACCAACTTATAAAACCACCAATGTACTTCATGTCGACATCGCTTCGAGTTCCTCGACATCAGAACTAAATTGCTCACTGGTACTATGGTGGAGAGTTAACAGAGACGCATCCTCACGGATTTTCTCTTAAAATACGACTCAACATCTGAGTCTCAATGAAAATCTCAGAAACATCGTAGTTCTAGTCATGTTCTGAGCTCTCTAAGAAGTATACAACATCCTAAACATACTTAGGCAGGTGATAGGTGTGCAAAACACCTATTCAAGAGTACCTAATCTATGCACTTTAGTCGACTTAAGCCTCATATATTGTTTTTTTTTACTTGTTTTCTATTTTGCAGGTTCTTTGAAGTCATAATAATAAAAATGAAGCAAATTTCACTCAATTCATCACTTGGCAACGCTCGGAGTCAATGGTCTCGAATACAAGAAGAATACAAGGCTCAAAAATGTCGCAAACAAGAATTACCGCAGGTGGGCGCAACTAGTTTTGACGAATTCATGGAGGCAGTCAGGTTATTCCCAACCGCAGCGCAGCGTAGGCCACCTTAGAAACAGGCCCAATTCCTAAAGACGGGGCCAATTTCTGTAGGCCCAAATTCTAAAAAGGAGGCCCAGATTCCAATTTCCTATATCAGGTTATATGTGGTTTTTACGGACGTATATAAAAGCTGTTCACGTCAGAAAAGAGAGACGCCGCGAGTTTGGAGAAGGTTTTCACGTACGGGAGCTCAGGAGGAGTTCTGGAAGGGGAGTTACTGTTCACGGCGAGGGTTTTCAGCACGATTCTCGAGGCGCCGCAAACAAGGGTTTTTATGCTTTTTCATATTTACTTTATTATTTTCTATAGATTTCAATAAAGATATGTCTAGCTAAATACTTTTATATTGGTTAGGGATGTAGTCGGATATCAAAAACATGCTACTTATTAATTTTGGAGTTATAATTATTCTTTTCATCATCGTTCTTATTTTACTGCGCGTATGAATGCATGATTGATGTATTGCATTAAGATTGAATATTAATTGATTTAAGTTGCAAACTAAATTAGTTTATGTTCATATCTATAACTAGAATTAGGTTTTGAGATACGAAATCGTCGATGAACCTTTTCACAAGTAGTACAATATAATTTCGATTGCGGTGATAGCTTTTAGGAATTGTATGTAGAATATGACCTTTGTTGAATGAACTGCTCCTGGTAGTTCATTGCATTGATTAGCCTATTTCACAGATATTAATGCTCTTAGAGAGTTGAACTCGATTACTCATGGTGTCGAGTTATTCTCTACGTAGTATTCACACATTCATCGTTATGGTGTGTGATGACATTAGGAAATTTCGGGATATTTTCGCGATGATGTATTCTAGGGCTTTTGATGATGAGAGATTAAATAGAAACTCCAAATATTATTCATAGTGCATGTTATGTGATTGAAGATGAACCCTTAACCAATATTCTCGTCCCCTGATTATTTTCTACATTTATTTGCTTTAGTTTTAATTTACTTTTATTGCACCAAACATCCCCCCCTGGTTACTAAAGAAATCGATAATAAATAACAACCAATCTCTCTCTGTGGATCGAATCTGTTCTAACCATTATACTAACTTATTTATTGTGAAGGTTAAGAACTGAATTATATTTGTTGCGGTTCGACAACGCACCAAATTTTGGCGCCGCTGCCGGGGAGAGGCATTGCGGTTGTTAGTTGTTTTGATTTCTTATTTTTCTTATGTATTCTGAACTTGTGAGTCGTCATGTTTCCTTATGGAAATAACATGTACGGTGCACAAGATCATGCACAATATTATTATGGTGATCAATTTGGTTTTAATTCTCAACCCTTTTATAACTCTCAACCACCCATGGAATATTATCAGAATCAATCTTTTGGTTTTGATCAATTTCCAAGGGAACCTTTTGGTTATTCTCAGACATATCAACCTTCGGGTGGGTATGTAAGTGAACAACCACAAGGACGGTTGGACGGTTATTCTTCTAATTGGCTCTACTCTAGTTGTATGCAGATCTTAGATGGACTACAGGATATGCGACGTGAACTAGAACATCTTGAACGTAATAGAGAGAACGTTACACCAACCGAATCTTATTACAGGATACCTGAACCAACTCCTGATCGTATTTATGATCATTCGCCCATTCAACGGGAAGAGTTGTTTTCTCGGGATTCTGTTGTGAGTAATGTTGGGAAACGTGTAAATGTAAGAAAACTCTCGAAAAAACTATATAAGCTGGAAGATGATGGAGCACCAGAAGAAATTGTTGAGGAGATTAGTAGCATCATACATGCAGAACTTCGAAGACGTTGTGCTGATCCACACTATGTCAATGATGATTCTGATGATGAGGATGACGAAAGAGTAATTGAGAATGAAACTGAATTGAAAGATATCGTTGAGGAACCAATCGAGATTTCCATGGACCATGATGAAGACGTTAAAGCTGAGATCTTAGTTGAGGCAGAAACTGATGAAGAATGGTTTTTGAAAAGTTTGGTTGAGGATCACGATACACTTGAGGTAAATAGTTCATTAGATTTTTTTCAAAATGCTGAGGATCCTGTACTACAAAAGATTGTGGAAGGTTTGTCTAATCCTATACATGATTCTATTTCTTATGATCCTCCTCCCCTAGTTGAAGTAGTTTCTCAAAGAGTTGTTTCTGCAACTTTTAAGAAAAAACCTCACCTAGGATTGGATATTTGTGCTTCTAATGTTCTTATGGATTATTTTGCTTCCAAGTATACACCATTACGCATGCTTTATTCCAGCATTGAGCATGTTTACCGGGAGGAACCCGAAGAAGTACCCTTATTTTATGTTCTTTATCCACTTCCAAGTGGACAAGAGTTCAAGTGTGGGGGTAACTTTCATCAATTAATAGCTTCACTATTCAGATGTTATGCTAATATCTTTTTGAGGTTGTTACTAGAATTGCAGATTGTCGTTTGGACGGATCCCCAGATTTTCAGATTATTGGTGTACGGGAAATCAATCTTGCACGTCAAGCTGATGACATTAAACCAAGCGCTACATGGGAGGCAACCCATTATTTGTATCTAATTTTGCTGTTTTGTTTTGTTCTTTTCGCAGAGAGACGAGATGATGCTTAATGGGAGTCAACCCATTCAATTTCGCTTTGTGGGAGTCAACCCACCGGATATCTATCGCATTTGAATTCCATTGGACGAGTCAATCTACATTGAGGACAATGTAGAGTTCAAGTGTGGGGGAGGTAAGTCTCTATTTCTCACTCTCTCAAATGGCGAAAAACAGAACTGCCAAGGCGAAAAACAGAACAGCCGCTAAAAAAAAAAAAGAATAGGCAAAAAACAGACCCGCCTAAAAAAAAAAGAAAAAAAAAAAAAAACACTGGTGTATTGTTATCCCCACCCTCAACAGGTCGCTAAGGGGTGTCTTTTATCAACAACAAAAGTCAGACGCATAGTTCTGTTTTCAGATCTATTCTGTCTGAAAACAAATAGCAGAGCAGTGGGGGATTCTTGAGCTCAGAAGTCAGGGAAGAAGGGTAGTTGAGCTGAGATTTGAGCTAGTTCAGAAGATGAGGTTGAGTATGGAGGTGTAATCAGCTAGGTACGGGACTCACTGACGACAATAAAACAGAACAGGAGCAGCTAAATTGGGGTTGAATTTGTGGAGATGGATTGTGTCTATAAATGGGTTCTGAATGGTGATGATTAAAGAGCATTTAAGGGTCTGTGAGAAGCCATGAGTTTGATTGTTCGTGCATGTTTCAATTGAAGTGGAGCTGGATATTGCAACAGGCAAGGTTTGAACTTGCAATTCAGTTTGAAGAGGAAGATAACAAGAAACAGTTTACAGCAACAACAAGTCTCAATTAGAGGAATTGAGGAATGGGTTCAGTGATTTCAGTCTATGAAATTGTCTGTGTGTGTTATGGTAAATGATTGAAATTTTGCAGGGACGAGCTTTTTGTGGAGATAGAGGTAATCAAACTAAACTTGTTACTGTTAATAGCAGAACACACACAACTGGTGTTCGGTGAAATGTCCGAGTCAAGTTGCTACGGAACAATCACTTGAAGTGTTGCTGCTGGATGATTAGGGTCTGCTGGATGGCTGGAGTTTGAGCTCAACAAGGTGGCTGTGCTGCTGTGAGAATCTGAAGATGGAAATTGCTTAATGTTTGTGGTGACTGGTGAGAGATTGCAGGCCTGAGGAGTGATGAGTGATTGAAGTTAGAAGAAGACAGAGCTGCAGTTCAAAAGCTACAGCAACAATAGACTGGGCTGGTGGTTGTTGTGCTCTCAGTTGCTTATGGGTCATAAATTGGTCCTGCTGTGGGTGTAATGAGGTGCAGATTATCTGTGCTGCAGGTCAGAGCCATGAACAATGAATGGATTGCAGGTTGAGCAGGTTGGGTGGCTGTGCTAGGTTGTGTTGGTGATGCAGCTACGAGTGTGGTGGTTCGAGATGTTGGAAGGGTGTTGCTGCCTTGAAATTGCAGTTTGAGTATGTAATTGAGGTGGATTGTCACCATGAAATATGCATAGGCTAGAGATGCAATGTTGGTGGAACTGTGTTGCTGATAGTGTGTTGCTGTTCTTGTGGGAGCTGCTGCTTGAGTTGTGTCTATTG
>JAJJMA010343480.1:0-13499 GCA_023529015.1 Papaver nudicaule
ACTCAGACTCTGAATCAAACATCACGAAAAGTCGAAAACTATAAAAACAAATCTAACATCAGACACCGAATCAGATCGGATTCAAATTACGAATAAGCCGACTTTCTTACACCCCCAATCAAACCGGTAACAATTGTCCGCACCAATGAATTTTTTTTTTTTTTTGCTTCAAATAGCCCAAATCTAAAATTTAAATCCCCATATCTAGAGACACGTGTTGCTCCGATGTAAGCACGTGGTGTAGAGATTAACCAGGTTTTAGGTTCCTTGGAAGACTTGTCTTCTTTTGTATATACTCACTCAGCCTGTCAGCCAGATCAAACTTTTCCCCAAATCCCTTCTTCTCCTCTCAATAAAAACTAGGGTTTCTCGTTGAAATCTCATCGAGAGTTGGGGATTCGAGCTTCTTCCTCTACCGCGTCACCCCAAATTCGGATCTCTTAATTATTAGAAAGGGAAATTTGAGGAAATTTCTGTAGATTTGAAAGAAGAAGAAGATGGATACAAGCAGAAGAGCAGTTGAATCATACTGGAGATCTCGAATGATAGATGGAGCAACATCTGATGAAGATAAAGTGACTCCTGTTTACAAATTAGAAGAGATTTGTGAACTTCTTAGATCTTCACATGTTAGTATTGTTAAAGAAGTCTCTGATTTCATTTTGAAGAGACTTGATCATAAGAGCCCAATTGTTAAACAAAAGGTATTGCCATCTATCTTTATCTCTCTGTACAATTCAATACTGAGCAACTGTCTATATAGTAATTACATAATTAGAAGGATTATAATGATTATAAGTCACAGTAGCTGAAGAATTGGATCTTTATTTTTAAATTACTACTTCAGGAGTCCTTTGGATTGGTGATACTGAGTTTGAATGTTTCATATAGTTCTTTTTTTTTTTTTTGGACTCTTTTCTGTGGTTTTGAAGTGTAAATTTAGGAGTCAACTGTGACTAGTTGGAAATTTGAGATTGCTAATGCCTTCTCTCTCAATTTGAGGGATGCGATATGGAAACTTAGAATGCTAATGCCTTCTCTCTGGTTTTGAGGGATGTGATATTTTTCATGGAATGAGATTTTTATATAAGCGATTAGGCTATTTTGAATTTTACCTAGTTAATTGAATTCCAATTTTGATTTCTTTGTATAGTAGGTGTGGTATGTACCTAAAGGCAATGACACCACTTTGCTAGATGGAATGTGATTAGAGAACACATGGGCAACCCCAAGTTTCCAATTAGTCACAGTTGACTCCGAAATTTACACTTCAAAACCACAGAAAACAGTCAAAAAGGCCAAGACCTATATTCAATATTCAAATCTCAGTATCAGAGATTTAAAGAACTCCTATAGCTGTGGATTATTGCCTTAAGCTAGTTTTGAACTTGCATCATGGATTATATTAGGCTATTGTGATTTTTACCTAGTTAATTGAATTCGAATTTTGATTTCTTAGTATACTAGGTGTGGTATGTACCTTAAGGCAATGGCACACTCTCGAAACATCATTTATGTTTAATTGCTAGAGGGAATGTGATTAGAGTTGATCCAATTGTCATATTTCTTTTTATCGAAAAGCCAGGGAAGCAGGTAGGAGTTTGTAGAAATTCCAGCATTCAAATTTAAATATTACAGTTATAGGAGTTCTTTGGATTGGTGATACCGAGTTTGAATGTTTAATATAGTGCTTGGCCTTTTGGACTCTTTTCTGTGGTTTTGAAGTGTAAATTTAGGAGTCAACTGTGTCTGTGACTAGTTGGAAACTTGGGATTGCGAATGCCTTCTCTCTCTTTATGAGGGAGGTGATATTTAACATGGAATGAGATTTTTAGCTTGAGGTTTTGGTTAGTTTTGAACACCATGGATTAAATTATTTAAGCGATTAGGCTATTTTGATTTTTGCCTAGCTAATTGAATTTAAAATTTGATTTCTTAGTATACTAGGTGTGGTATGTACTTCAAGGAATTGGCACACTCTCAAAACATGCCACAAAATTGCAGTTGATCCAATTGTCGATAGAAAACACAAAAAACAATCATCCTGTGTGATTAATACTTAGTGGCAATAAGGAAATTTCTTGTATGTGCATTTGAACAATTTTTGGGTCATATTTGTTTTTGTCTAAAAATCAGAGAAGCAGGAGTTTATAGAAATTTGAGCATTCGAATATAAATGTTGAAAACAGAATAACTTCTTGCTGGAAGTGAAGACTATAGTAATTTGCAATGAGGAAAACTATAGGACTGCGGTACTTTTATTGGAAGCACTGAATAGAGATTGTAATAAAGTCAGTTGCTGGAAGTGAAGACTATAGTAATTTTGCAATGAGGAAAACTATGGGACTGCGGTACTTTTATTGGAAGCACTGAATAGAGATAGTAATAAAGTCAATCAATAGGAATTTTCTTTGACCACCAATTTTTGGATAGAGCATTTATCTAGTATCCATTTCTATGCACACTTTTCTCAGCTTTTTTTGGATGCTCATTATCATTTGCAACTGGTATTGTAAGAATGTTTTTGACACCCTCTTAATGATGCATAGGCATTAAGGCTGATTAAGTATGGAGTGGGGAAATCTGGGGTGGAATTCAGGAGGGAAATGCAGCGTCACTCAGTTGCAGTTCGCCAATTGCTTCATTACAAGGGTCAGCCGGATCCTCTAAAGGGTGATGCACTTAATAAGTCTGTTCGTGAGACGGCCCAGGAGGCGATATCTGCAATATTTGCTGGTGAGGAAAGCAAGCCTGCACCATCTGAAGATCTTAATAGAAGGATTGAAGGATTTGGAAATACAAACTATGAGATCTCGTCGGCATCATCATCATCAGATGATAGAAAATCATTTTTCAGTGAAGTGGTTGGCATTGGAAGTGCTTCTATTAAACAAGGACTTAGCCATATTGCTGCAGCACATTCACTCAAGAAGAACGATAATGGCAGTTACAGGAGCCCTAATCTGCGGAGATCGTTGACAACTGAGAGGGACCATGATAGGTATGGAAGTGCGGAACGTCAGAACGACTCACGGAGCTCTTTGAGTTCTGGTATTTCTACTAATGCAGCTACTGGAACTTGGGGTCAGGAAACGAGAGTAAATACGAGTGAAACAACAAATGGAATTTCAGGTTCTGGTTACTCAGGGAGTAAAACCCGTGAAGAGAGACTGTTAGAAACAATCGTTACATCTGGTGGTGTGCGTTTACAGCCCACCCGTGATGCTCTCCAAGTCTTCCATGCAGAGGCCTTGAAGCTTGATGCAGTGGCCTTGAGTCATGCTCTTGAATCTAAGCTTCAATCACATTTGTGGCAGGTGATTTTCATGTCTGTGTTCCACTCTGACCAGGCATATATTAAGATCCATAAAAAATCTGTTTTGAACTTACTGACTGAAGCTGTCCTGATAATTCTTCGTTTGTGTGGCATTTCACTGAATCTTGGCTGTAATTACTATACGTAGAAACTGAACAGGATAAAGGATTTCTTCTTTTCTTAATGCCCGTTGCACTTGATTGTTCTCCAGGTGCGCATGAAGGCTGTTTGTGTCCTTGAGTCAATTATAAGGAAAAAGGATGATGAGCACTTCGCAATAGTGGCGTCTTATTTTAGTGAGAACAGAGATTCAGTGGTGCAATGCTCAGAGTCTCCCCAGGCTTCTTTAAGGGAGAAGGCTACAAAGGTGTGTATTCTGCTTTTGTTCAGTCTATTCTCAATTTTCCATATTGGTTTCCCATTCAGCTATTTGTCCAAACTTTTTGCAGTCACTGTCCTACTCTTTTAGATGGAAGTTAAATGCTGACCTGCTAAGTTTAATTTTGAGATCCTTTCTTCACTACTTGGCTGCTATAATTGGGCGTCAGAACAAGTCAGCTTTGTAGTATTAGGTCTAAGTGTAGTTGGATTCTCCTTCTCCAAAATGAGGCATGGATTTTGACTTTTAGGACATCGTTACTTCAGGTTCTTGGTCAGGTCTTGATAGGGGAAGTTCTCAATGATTATAACCTTAAAAAAATTATCAGGTGGAAAGTGGCTTTTGCATATTCTGAAGGTGTCTTAGAAACAATAGTTCTGTAGAATTGAATTGGTAACCTGTTCACTGTTGACTCGTTGGTTCGTTTATATCCTCGTATAGGTTTGCTCGTAACGTGTCTTTGTTCTTTTAAGAATGCACGATGCATGTGCACCCTCTATATTTGTAGTGTTAACAGCCCAAGGTTATCCTAGGTAATTGCAGGCTTGTACCAAAAGTTTAGTGGCATGTAATCTCTTTTTTGGACAGTCCAGGTTTTATGTAGAAACTGGTCTCTATCCTGAAATCAAAGTGTACTTCAAAGTCTTTCCTGGGTGGTACACTGTTGCTATAACGAGTAAGAAAATTTGGGGGGAAAGTAAGAGTGATCCTGCTGTTCTTGGTTACTCATTTTAAGCAGATTTTATCTTGCTTGTTGATTGGGGATATGATGAATTGTTACATATAGAATCTCGTTGTGAATTTCAATATGAAAGACTTTGTGAACCTATGATTATAATTCAACTCAGAGCTTTGTGTACTCCTAATCAAATATCTAGAAGATTTTAGATAAAGATTTATGAAGTTGATCAATTGAGTTGTCAGTCCCTTGAAACATTTGCTGGTTTTCGCAATACACAGGTCTTAAACATCTTGGATGAAGACCACCAGGATACCGGATCGAGGAATTACTCAGAAAACGAGTCTCATGGAAAAGTAGGGACAGCTGCAGTTCAGATGCCCGACTTATTAGACACCAGTGGCCCAGACGACTTTTATGGAAATGAAGATTTCACCCAGACACAAAATGATAATCTTGCACATATGGCTTCAGCAACAACCCCTATAACTGACCTATTTGGTGATAGCTTGATCACTGGCTTAAGCACAACCGAGCAGAAAAATGAGGATGATCCGTTTGCAGACGTCTCGTTTCACACGAACGGAGAAAAAGAGCAGGCCGATGATCTGTTTTCAGGCTTGACAGTTGATAAGAAAGACAACACCAACGAGAACGACATATTCCAATCGACAAATAACAGCAGACCAGAACTAGTAGATATTTTTAGTTCTAGTTCTGAATCATTTTTGCATGAACCGACGGTTGGAAAAGACATGAATGATTTAATGGCCGGTTTGAATGTTAATGGCAGTGCTCCGGAGATGAAGCAACAGGGAAATAACTTTTCAGATTTGGGGACTCAACAGAACCTACCGATCTCAAATGATGCGTTAAATGGCATGTTTGGCTCACAAATGAATGTGAACCCTAATGCCACGTTTCCCTTGGGGACTATGCCGTACAATATGCCTCCAAACATGATGTTCAACCCTGCATTCGCTTCTCAACAAATGAATTATGGTGTGATGGGGAGTTTTCTAGCCCAACAGCAGCTTTTAGCAACTATGTCCAACTTTCAACAACCTGGGAGTTTTAATGCTCTTGGAGGAAATGGAAATTTAGGGCATCTTCCTGGGAATAGTCAGGAAGGTGGGTACTCATCAGCCTTACCTGACATTTTCAATCCAGCTTTGCCTGCTCAAAATCACGGTGCTATCTTGAACAACCCGAAGAAAGAGGAAACAAAAGCCTTTGATTTTATCTCGGTAAGTTGCGTTCTTCTTGCTATTTTGTTGTCCTTGGTTATAGAAACTGCAATATTTCTTGACCTACGTAATTGAGACACAGTCTTGTGCACTATAGGACATTCTGCCAAGTAAAGGTGATGTGATTGACAATGTCTATTCTTCAACTGCAGGATCATTTATCGGCTGCTCGTGACCCAAAGAGGGTTGTCTAAGCTCGCCGCACACTGTATTCTTTAAACTAGTACACAAGGGCCATCTACATGTGGTTATTGTTTATCTCTTGGGGGGGTAAGTAGACTGAAGCTGGTTTATTTTCTCTCTCGACGAAAACAGGAATTCTACAAATGTATCTGCAAATAAAATCCTAGGGGAAGTGCCTGTGGGGTTGTAATGGCAATTTGAGCTGCTGTTTTTCCAATCTTTTATATTTTCATTTTCTTTTTTCTTATTTTCGATGAAAGAATTTCAGCTGAATTATAAAAAAAAGAAGAGCATATCACATAAAGGCGAGAATGGAGTGAGATGAAAAGAAACAGGTACATAAATTACTGTAAGATTAGAAGAATTGTATCGGTTGTTGTGCTTGTGCAGTATAGTTGTTATTTAGCTGTGTTAAATATTTGTTTCTTCCATTGCTGGACAAGAGTTATTTAGCGAGTTATTTAGCTGTCACGGAGGCTTTTAGTTGATATTGTTGTTTATTAATCTAGGCCTGTAATCTGATTTTGGTGCATATTTGTCTGTGTGGCTGTGAAGTGCCGTTTAGCATTTTGCTTACTTGAAATGCCCTAGCAGAGTCTGAAAATAGGGAAATGATTTCAACTTTCTCTAGCTGAAAAGTCAAAAAATTTCATCTGACAAGACTTAGCAAGGTACTTTCCGGTTATATTGAAATAGTATGAACGTGATGAATATGTTGTCATGAATTATCATTGGACTACTATCTTGTCAAGTTACAAGTCATACTCAACGAAACATATAAGATTAGACACTTCAGGCCATGTACCTTTGTTTCAAGCCATATTAATGACGCCCATCTTTTCATGCAGTAGCAATGAAATCAAACTGCCGATATGGCAAACTCCAAACTGCCCGTTCTGTTTATAAGCAAACAAATCGAGCTGTTTGTATGTATATGTTTAATGTTTCCAACTGTATTTTAACTTTTTATCCACAACAAGAGACAACTTGGTACAAGTGTGTTTACTTTTAAGATATTATCACGCGCTCAGGACAAGTTGAAGAATCTGGTGGTTACCGAGTCAGTGAGTCAGCCTTGGGAGAAATGTCCCATTATCTAGGAAACACTGACCTAGGCGCAAGTTGGTTATTCGCACTTGCCATATCAAAGTTATGCAAATGTACTCTCTGTCTGAAAACATTTTTTCTAGGACGGAAATAGTGTATGTTAATTGTTATTCGGCCATGGTATGTTCGGACATGAGCCGGCTGGTGCATATATGAGCATCTCAGCGTCTTATCTGTAATTCTATACTACTAGTTTAGCAACGATTCACAAAAGTATAGCATCCAAGTCCAAGTGCCAGTTATACTGATTCATACGGAAGAAAGCGATTGTTCTCCTACCCATGCACCAGAGAGCATTAATCATCATCTTCGTCATGGTCCTTGCACTTGCAGTCATATGCATATACCTTATCTTAATGGAGGAATCTCCCACTTGATTAAGTTTTGGAGTATTAAATGATGGGGTATCTTGATTAGGCTGTGTGTTTTGTCTTATCTTTTCCTACTCACATGCAATTAAATTATTTTTAGTGTCAATCTCAAGTTCATTATTAGTCAAATGTGTGTGTCCTTATCACTATTTTTTTTTTTTCTTAATCTTGGGTTTGGACTAGATATTTGTCATGAATTTGAAACCAAATTCAATTATGGAGTATTTAATTTGTATCAGTCTCCCGGAAATAAAGAACTAGCACAGACACAAACATTTTAAAAATTTACATGAATACACACATAGTTGGAATTCTAACTGATAGATGATAATGTTTTTTTCTCTATGAGATCATATTGAAAAAATTGTTCAGCTACAGTTTTCTGTATTAGAAAATAAATAAATTATTCAATAAGAATATAAATTTTTATGTGAACCACATCAGAAATGATAGAAGAAAAGAGAAAATCAGCGTAGAAAATGTAGTTAGACTTAGAAATTAGAAAAAGTAAAAAAATAACAATCCTAACTAGTAGTAGTAGGTGGAAGTACACTGTCTTGCATGAATGTAAAGATTCAATCACCATGGTAACCAATCTCTCTTTTTTATCATTCTCAAATTTCGTTTTACTCGGTTTTACTAAACTAACACATAAACGGTGCTAATTTTTCCAAAGTGTATCAAAACCTATGTAAGACAAAAAAATCTTTTTGCCTATAGTTTGGTACACTCGCGTGCAAATTAGTAACCCCTATTGGCAATGTTGCTAACATTGCCATACAAAGATGGTCAATGGTGATAAAAATCTAATTTCCTTAAAATATACATTGATGATCATCCCTATCCTTCCTACTACATATACATGCCTTATCCAATTCTAACTATCTTAAAGAGCATTTTGACCCTTCCCCTAAAAATAACCTTTGAAATATGATTAGTCTTAAAGCATATCTTTGCTGTGTCTTATGACCCATTAGCACAATCTTTGTGTGAATAATCTCCTCATATCCATGCATACACATGAAAATCAAAATCTTTTACCACCATAAGATACAACTAATATCCACACAAGCAGGGAAGGGATTAGTTGTTTTCTAATTAAAGCATGTCCATATCTATCTTTTTTAACTGTTATTAGTTATTCTTTTTTCCTCCTAGTCTTTATCACATGGTCTCAACTTCCTCTATAAAGACTCTCCTAATCACATTGCAAAAAACTTCAAATCTCTGTCATTTTCCAACATCTTATCTCATCATTTTCATTTTTTTAATATTGAAGTTTTTCAACATTTTTGATTCATCAGCTGACCCTGTTTGGTTGACTCTCTCTGTACAAGACAATACCCCAATCAATTTATTGTGTCATATTTCACAGCAAGAAGAATAACAGTGTGAAGAACAGAAGTCAGAAAAATTGAGAGCATCTGAGGGAGTGCAGAAATGGCAGGAGGATTTGTTCACCATGGAGGTACAAAGGGTGAAGGCTTTGAGTACAGGATTACAAGTTACTTTGTTTTTGCTTGCATAGTTGCTGCTCTTGGAGGGTCACTCTTTGGATATGATCTGGGTGTTTCTGGTAAGTTTTCTCAAAAATCATTTTCTGAAATTTCTGTGGTTTGAGATAGTTTGTAGTTTTCAATCTGGGTTGTGATGCACATAGCAAGTTTTAAGATCTGGGTGGTTTGTTTGGGAACATTATAGGTGGAGTGACATCAATGGATGATTTCTTGAAGCAATTCTTTCCAAAAGTGTACAGAAGAAAGCAAGAACATTTGAATGAGACAGATTACTGTAAATATGATAACCAGATACTGACGCTGTTTACGTCGTCGCTTTACTTTGCTGGCCTCATCTCAACCTTTGCTGCTTCACATGTAACAAGAACAAGGGGGAGGAGAGGAAGTATCATGGTTGGTTCAGTCAGCTTCTTCGTCGGAGCAATTTTCAATGCCTTTGCTGTTAACATTTCAATGCTCATCATAGGTCGTATATTTCTTGGAATTGGCATTGGATTTGGAAATCAGGTAATAATTCCCTTCAGACTCGCAAAAGTTATTTCTTGTTGGATACTGTCTTCTTGTACCCATGTGCTTACAGATTTCAAATCTCGTTTCTGACTGCAGGCAGTTCCTTTATATCTTTCTGAAATGGCACCTGCAAAAATCCGTGGAGCAGTTAACCAGCTGTTTCAGTTGACAACCTGCCTGGGGATTCTGGTAGCAAATTTTGTAAACTACGGCACCAACAAGATTCACCCATGGGGATGGAGATTGTCTCTAGGATTAGCTGCTGTCCCTGCAATACTCATGTTTGTCGGAGGTATCTTCCTTCCAGAAACACCAAACAGTCTTGTCGAACAGGGAAAATTAGATGAAGGCCGAAGAGTTTTAGAGAAAGTAAGAGGTGTCAAGAATGTCGATGCAGAATTTGCTGATCTTCTTGAAGCAAGCGAAGCCGCAAGGGCAGTAACACAACCATTTAGAAACCTTCTGCAGCCAAAGAACCGTCCACAGTTGATTATAGGAGGAATCGGAATTCCTGCTTTTCAACAGCTAACTGGGATGAATTCGATACTTTTCTACGCACCTGTTATATTCCAAAGTTTAGGGTTCGGATCTGGTGCGGCTCTGTACTCATCCATCATAACAAGTACGATGCTTGTTGTTGCTACCTTCGTCTCAATGGCTGTTGTTGACAAGTTTGGAAGAAGGTTTCTGTTCTTGGAAGCAGGTTGCCAAATGATATTATCCATGGTAAGCCAGAATTTCGAGTCTTCATACCTTTTCATACTTCTATATAAATCAATGCTTTGATGGCTAAAATTTTGAACCTTCATCCATGTGTATTGCTGCAGCTTGTGTTGGCTGTTATTCTTGCTCTGAAGTTTGGACATGGAGTTGAGCTCTCCAAAGGATATGCAGTCGTACTTGTTATAATGATCTGTCTGTTCGTTGCCGCATATGGATGGTCTTGGGGACCACTTGGGTGGCTGGTCCCAAGTGAGCTTTTTCCACTGGAAACAAGATCAGCTGGTCAGAGTCTAGTGGTTTCTGTCAATCTCTTCTTCACCGCTGCAATTGCCCAGTGTTTTCTCGTGTCTCTTTGCCACCTGAGATATGGTATTTTCCTGCTGTTTGCGGCTTTGATTTTCATCATGAGCCTCTTCATTTACTTCTTGTTACCTGAAACAAAGCAAGTCCCGATAGAGGAGATACATTTACTATTCCAGAATCACTGGCTATGGAAGAAATACGTGGGCGATGGTAAAACCCCAGTTTAAAACCTCCACCAAAGGCATCAAGGGGAAAGCAAAAAACCTGCAAGTTGTATTTAGCTCCAAATAGCAAATCAAAGAATAACCAGAAGTGGAGCCAAATATCACCTTGAAGAAACAGTCGCCGGATTGATTGTCTTCTCTCCTGCAATTGAAACTACAGCAATGCATATTGTCTACCACTGTATCTGTCATTGTAAGGGGATGGGTTACATAATGTATCATTAATTCAAAAGCTTTTTACGTACACTGATACCTGATGAACATTCAGAAAAATAAGAAATCTTGTTATCCCCAAAGAATATAATTGCACACTGATCTTTGTTAGCAAAAGAACTGAGGTTAGATTGAAATAGCACCACATGATCAAATACAGAATGTTTTAAGGAACTGAGAATAAGAGAGACATAACAAAGTTCCACTGTATTAAGATAGAAGTTTGGCAAGTTCATCAACTCCTAAGCTTCCTTGTGGTGGTAACATATCAAGATACATGTCTTTCACATCATTTATTTTTGGATTTCTATGATAAGTCTTTCTCTCACTTCGTTTCCCTGAAACAGTTACAATTGCTTCTACCTTCATTTCTTCCTCACAATCACTTCTAGTTTCTCGCCTCTCACTCTTTTTTACTACAACCTTCCTTATTCGCCTCTGCTTGAAAACAGGACCATGTGGAGCAACCTTGGAAAGAGAAACAGTTCTATTAAAAACGATGTCAGCATCCAAAGATGCATCATCCAACGTCACCGCACTTCCACTTTCCATAGCTTGTCGTAAAAGCTGTACGACTCCCTCAGTACATAAAGTTGATTTTGCAGATAACCCTTTGTCTGCAACTTCTAAGTTTTCATTAGTTACCATGGCACTTGTTGACCCAATAACCCCATTCAAATGCGACATAGGTGGTGGTGCTTCAGTTTCTGAACTCTGATTCATGTTCTCCCTTACCACAGGTTTTGAATCATCACAAACACTACCAACATTTTCAGATACATCTGGCAATTTATCGATAGTGGCAGAGGAGGAATCAATAGCCTCAGATTGCTGAATATCACTTGCCAAAGGATTGAATATAACCCCCCTTCCTTCCAGTTTAGCACCCTCATCGACCTTAGGAAGATTTGGTTCGGTCACATCGATACTCATACCATTATTTGAGCTCTTCCCTTCAAATAGTTCTGACGCTACTTCATCTTCCACAGCCAGTGACTCGGAATGACTGGGTACATTGATAATTTCTTCCCTAGATTCACTATCCGGGTTTTTTGACGAAGACTTCCACTCTCTTCCTCTCCACATTAGTATGTGCTCACGCTCAAACGAGACTAAAATACATGGAACAAGATCCTGCAAGTACCAAAGTTCATGGAATTTGTGATGCAAAGCAGTAACATTTAAAGAAAACTCACTAATAAACACAAAATTTAACCAACCTTGAGTTTGCCACCAATTTTTTTGTAGTCACTTGGATTCATCCCTTCACAATTTATTCGCACCAATTCACATACTTCAAAAGCTTCTCTGACATGGTTGGCCAAGTCAGAGTAGACTCCGTTTTTTCCTGTTAACAGACACAAGATAATACACTTCCAGTCAATGAAACTACGTACGCTGTATATTATTCTAGTTTCCTGTGTAGCAATGAACCCATAAGAAGTTAAATGGGGATACCAAGCTTGCATATAGGTGGTAACTGGCGTCCTGTTTTACGCATCTCCGTTGCTTCTTCCAGTGTTAATCCCTCTGGAGCATGCTGAATTAACCTGGGGTATACTGGCGTCACGGGCTTCCAAAGCATGAGAGGATAACGTGGGCGAGTCTTGTAGTTGTAATTCCTCCCACGAAATAGAAATAGTACCCCTCCTCTACTGTATATTATCTTCCCTCCAGTTTTATCCTATCAAGTCATACAAATGTATGAGAATACAAAGTCAAGTCATAATACTCACGATAGAAGGAACATAAGAAACGCATCATCGATTTTGTGAAACCATGTAACAAAAATATGAAATCCCCTGTCCCCACAACGATTTCTGTCAAGGTTTTTTCTGTTGAATTTACATGTTTAATAGTAAGTGGAACCATAAAAGCAAAAGGAAATAGTAAAGTTATGTAAGAATTCGAAGTGTCCAACACTCCAAGCAAGAGCAATGAATAAAATTCAAGCATACTAACGGCATCCCTTCTCAAGAAAGGAAATGAATATGCAACTTTCAAGCAATGTGTAGCCTAGTGCAAAATATTGACAAAATAACAGTAAAGGAGGTAACACTGTAGGAAATTGCAATAAAGACTCCAACCTCTAGTTGTTGGCAGACATTTTCCATGTCAACTGTGCACACTCCTTTGCATTTGATCTTGCACACTCTCCGACGCTTCCAATGAGCATGGATATTCTCCAACATATTGTGTGTCAAACCATCCCTTCCTACACCAAATCAAATATATCAAACAAACGAAGCATTGCATTTAATACTTCACAGTAGAAGAACTTAACTGCATCTAAAGTTCATACTTAGTAATGAACCTTAAAGACTAATAGCTGTAGGTTTTACTATAAAAAGGTTGATTTGGTACGCTTCAGCATCAAATGTGAAAGCCATTATGTTCTATGTGATAAACTATCATTGGGACTACATTGTATCGCAAAACCATATACCCTGTAACTACAAAATCAACAACAGCATACGAAAGAAACAATTCAAAGCGAAATGTGACTGAACTAAACAGAATTCCAGATTCTCACGTACCCATATTCAATTGTCTCCTAACTTTTAAGGACCCATGAACAAGCTCTTTAATTTCCTCACTCGACAACGGCTCACCCAAAATCTCTTCTCTTGAACTAACATACTTAGGACCAGACCCAGCTAAATACGGCCCCGGTGCTTGTACTGGCTTCACACCTTTCTTATGCGCAGGCGGCAACTTAAACGAATC
>JAJJMA010343533.1:0-13309 GCA_023529015.1 Papaver nudicaule
ATAAAACCTCATAATACTCAATAATCTAAGTTTATAATTATCAATTGACGACATATACGAAGATTGCAGTTTGACAACAAAAAACCACAATCGACAAAAAGATTATAGGGCATATCCATCAAAACTCAAAAGCTACACATGGATGTTAAATTATTATATAAGAAAACTACAAAACTAAATACGTGTTTAAGTCGATGTAATTTTCAATTTTTGGTCTTCAATTGTCCAAAAAAAAAATATCATAGTATAAAACTACAAAATACGAAAACTATTAAACTATCTAAATCTAACATTATACAGTGGTTCTAACTTATGCTCCCTACATACTACAATTTACATAAGAAATCATATCACAGTCCTTAAGAAAAAAAATTAAAAAGAAAACCTCTATGTGAAATTCATTTTTTTGTTGCCCCCCAAACCTTGTTGCCCTAAAGCCCTACTTTTCTTGCTTGCCTATCAGGGTCGGCCCTGCTGCCACCAAAGGAACTGGACTCGTCCACATCCTCCTTGCTAAATAACAAGATAGATCACTGCTAAATGGTAACAATATAGAAATAGCTATCATTAGAAAAACGAAACTAAAAGCAACACAACATCGCCATGTTTTAAAACATGTTTCGGTTAAATTTCATCATTAGCAATGCCATCAGAAGAAAAACAAAACATTTAAGAACTAGAAAATACAGGAGAAAGAAACGAATTGATAGGATTTTAGATTATGTATAGAGGGAATGCTTCCTTGTTCCTATTTATAGGAAGGATTAGGGTGAGGTCGTGAGGGTCGTCTCAGTTTTTTCTATCATCATTTTTCTTTCTTCCAATTTATGTTTGTGGTTCTCGAGAGTCACGTACGTTTTCCTATCATATTCACCGGAATTATTGCTTCTGCAAGTTACATTATGATCTTTTACCACCCGTGACACTTTTTTTTGTCCCATTAAACTGAGTAGAATAATGAGCATGTTCTAGTGAACATTTTCTTTCACTTTCTTGTACTGAAATTTTTTTCTTCAAAAACTTAATTTCGATGGAAAAAGTTTTTGATCATGAATTAGTTGTTATCACTCTCAATGCTATGCCCCCTGAATTCTATCATTTTGCTAGTAACATGAGAAATAGAAATCCACCGGTAACTAGTAGGGAATTACACAATCTATTAAAGAGTGAAGAAGTTGTAGTTGCACAACACCATACTCATGAGAAAGATGATTATGAAGCTAAAGCTTTTGTTGTAATGAGATCTTCTTCAAATTCTACCTATAAAGGAAACTCAAATGATTACAATTTGGTGGTAGAGGAAGTAATTCAGGTGGTAGAAGCAATTTTAACAATTCTTCTCGTGATAGGGGTACCACTGGTGGTAGATCTTATCCCTCATACTTCAATAGATCAAATTCTTTCAACTACAATGCTTCATCTTCATGTATTTCTCCTCCCTGTCAAATCTGTTATCAACAAGGTCATACAGCTCTTGAATGCACACACAGACTTGACTTCACATACCAGGGGAGACCTCCACCAAAGAACATTCAAGCTATGCTAGCAACAGACACCATCCATGATGATTCTGATTCTCCTTGGTATGCTGACACATGAGCAAGTCAGCATATTACATGTGACAGTGTTTCCTTATCCCGTGTATCTCCCTATGATGGCAGTGAACATATTGCAACAGCTAACGGAGAAGGTATGAAAATTTCACACTCAGGTTCCTCTATTGTAACTGGTAGTGATCATTCCTTCTTGCTTGATAATGTCCTAGTTGTGCCCTCTTCTACTCATAATCTTTTATATGTGCATAAATTCACATCTGCTAATAAATGCTCATTGACATTTGATTTTGATGGCTTCTATGTAAATGATCAGCTATCAGGGATGACTCTTTTCCAAGGGCCACATGACAATGGTCTCTATCCACTTCATTTCAACAACCCCTCCAAGTTACCAACCACACCAAGTCACCTAAAGCTTTGTGCTATTTCTCAACTTGAGGCCATTATTATGCATAGAAGATTGGGTCACCCTTTATTTCAAACTTTTCAGCATGTTTGTAGGAGTTTAAATAAGTTTGTTCCTAAGCAACCACTGTTTGCACTGAGTGTAAGCTAGGAAGAATCAAAAACTAGCTTTTACTATGTCTTGTAACTCTGCAACTCAACCACTTGCTCTATTGCATATTGACTTATGGGGTATTGCCATATCAAGTCTTTTGGTGGTTGTTACTATTATGCAAATGTAGTAGATGACTTCTCCAAGTTTTGTTGGATATTTCCTTTTGCTAATAAATCTGATTTCAAGAATATCTTCATTACCTTTGTTCATCAAATCGAAAATTTACTGCACTGCAAAATACAAGTCATTGGGATTGACGGTGGTGGGGAACTCTCTATTTCAATCTTTCTTACACTCAAAAGGTATAACTCATGAATACAGTTGCCTCCACACTCGTGAACAAAATGGAGTGGCTGAAACCAAACACAAACATCTAATGAACATAGGCAGAACTTACCTCATACAATCAGGTTTACCTGCAATCTTTTTGGTTGAAGCCTTTCATGCTGCCAATTTTGTGATTAACAGACTTCCCACAAAGTATATTCAACACAAACATCATATGAAATCCTGTTTCATAGAAAACCATACTATAATTTTCTCAAATTTTTTGGATGCTCTTGTTTTCCTTGGCTTAAGCCTTACACAACAAACAAACTCCATCCAAAGCATTGCGTCTTCTTAGGATATAACATTCATCAAAAAGGCTATAGATGCTTAGATCCTACTACTGACAGAGTCTAAATAAGCAGACAGGTTGTGTTTAATGAATCTTCTTTTCATTATGCTCACTTAACTTCAGAGTCTGTCTCCCATGCATCCACTGAACCTACATCTGCATCCTCTTACATCTTTGTTGAACTATCCCACTTACCTCTTCCCAGTGATCTTCCCTACTTGCCATCCTCCCTATCCCCGTCACCATCTCCATCCACCACTCCACCAATTATTCAGAATAATCACTCCATGCTTACTAGGGGGCATGTGGAATTTTCAAGCCCAAAATCTTGTTTTCCTTTGTGCACAAATTAGCATTTGCTCGTCTTTGCAGATACAGAACAACCTGTTCCCACTTGTTATTCACATGCAGTCAAAATTACAAAGTGAAGACCACATATTGCTGATGAATATACTGCACTAATGCAAGATGGTACATGGTCTTTAGTAACACCTGAAGAAGGACAAAATATTGTTGGTTGCAAATGGGTAATCAGGTCCAAGTATAACGCAGATGGCTCCCATGATAAAGACAAAGCTAGACTAGTGGCCAAGGGCTTTCATCAGAAATATGGCATTGATTTTGCTGAAACTTTCAGCCCTGTTGCCAAACCTGCAACTATCAGACTCATTCTCTCTTTAGCAGTGAACTTCAATTGGGATTTCTCTCAACTACTAGATGTCTCAAACGAATTTTGCATGGTGATTTAGAGAAGGAAGTTTTCAAGGTGCAGCCACCTGGCTTTGTTGACCCTGATCATCCAGATTGGGTTTGCAAACTTCTTAAGTCCATCTATGGCTAAAACAAGCTCCAAGGGCTTGGTACATCAAACTAGCAGATGTTTTTCTTGGTCTTGGATTCATTGCTTCACAAGCTGACAACTCTCTCTTTGTTCAAGAGGATGGTGCAAGACTGACAATCATGCTTGTATATGTGGATGACATTATTGTCACTGACAATGATACAAGCTATATTAAAACTCTCATTGCTGAGTTGGGAAAATATTTTCCAGCCAAGGATCTTGGCAAACTTTATTTCTTCTTGGGACTGGAACTCAAGTACTCATTTAAAGGGATTTTTCTCTCACAGTCCAAATATGCTCTTGATCTCCTTAAAAGGACTAATATGGTTGGTTGTAAACCTTGTTTTACTCCCTCTGCAGCTCATGTTCAAGTCTTGCCTATTGGTATTGGACTATTACAAGATCCATCAGAATACAGATCCATTGTGGGTGCCTAACACTACTTAACTTGGACCAGGCCTGATCTATCTTATGTCGTAAATAAGGTATGTCAACACATGACCTCACCTTCTGACACACACATGGCTGCAGCAAAACGCATTCTTAGATATGTTAAGGGCACTGCAGATTTTGGTATCCAATTCAGTAAATGGGATATGCTTCTTATAGGTTTTTCTGATGCCGACTGGGCTAGGGATATATCTGATAGTAGATCCATTGGTGGATTTTGTATATTTTTTGGCTCCAACCCAGTATCTTAGTCATCTAAAAAGCAACCCACCGTTTCCAGATCCTCTACTGAATCAGAATACAGAGCCTTAGCCATTGCTGCTTATGAAATGTACTAGATTTGTCAACTACTCAAAGATCTGTACTTCTTTCTCTCTGCACCGCCACAAATATCCTGCGACAATGTCAGTGCTCTTCATCTTGCAGCGAATCCGGTTACGAGCACCAAAATGAAAAGTCTACAGGTTGATTTTCACTATGTTCAGGAGCTAGTAACATGCAAGCATCTACAAGTGAGCTACATCAATACGCTGGATCAAACTACTGATATATTTACAAAAGTCTTTCATGTCCATGCTTTGCTCTTTTTAGAAACAAGCTCAAGCTATCTTCACCAGACCCCTTGTGCTTGAGGGGGGGTAGTAGTCATAATAAGGCTACTGAAAAAGCGGGGATACCGAGATACACCACCAACTTTTTGTTTTCGTGAACCTAGTTGATTATGGTTGTTTGAACGATCTCACAAATCAATATTCAAACAACAACCTGAGTATAGTTCAGAGAACCGAACCCTAACAAGAACGTAGTTCTTGTTGATCTCAATAGAGATGGATTCACTCAAAGGTTATGAATCAACAAACTTGCAATTACTTCTATTATATAGATCAAAGACAATATAATACAGAAGGGAAAAGTAATGCAAGACACCAGAATTTTGTTAACGAGGAAACTGCAAACCTAGCAGAAAAACCCCGGGACCTCGTCCAGATGTGAACACCCTTAGTATGAACGGTATACAGACGCTAGCCTACTCCCAGACTTCGGACTTGACTGTATCGAGACTGATTCCCCTAGCTGACGTCCTTTACAGGCCTAGGAGTTGATCCACTTCCCTTCGTGAAGACTAGCGCCGTCCTGCCTCTAACATGACGCCTAAAAGTATCCAAGTAATTAAACGAGAATACAATTGTGATTTCCTTTAGACTTAAAGTCAAGGTTAATGGAAATCGATATGTTGAATAAGGCTTATTGATCTAGCCTAAACAACTTTACCTCCGAACGCGTGACGAACTTAGTATGAAGCCTAGTTCGTGAATTTGCTTTTGGGAACTTCTAGGGTTTACGATTCAAGATCCACCTTACGAAGTTTCTATCAAATCTTGGTCGTGATAAGATTGAAAGAATTCAATCGACCCAAGATACATGATGGAATTTTACTTCCGACCTGTGCTTCACGATACTCAAGTGAAGTCTTTTCAATAGTCGTAGTCCTAAAAGGACTTCGAGATGACGACCAACCTTTATGCAAGGACACACAGATGTGTAGAGGATTGAGATTGTATCCTGCAGAAGGTCGTTTATTTATAGTGATCACCAAGGGAGGCTTTGCTTAAAGTTTAAGCAACCTTGAGTAGGGCTCAAGCAAGTTCCGTAACTAGGAAAGTCCATAGCTTGAATACCCATTCTCAATCTTCTAAGAACTTTGGACTAAGCCAAAAGTTAAATAAGACTCAACCTTGTTCGAAGGTTCGCGACTTCTGGTCCAATGCTTGTTTGGACATCGCTTTGCGGCTTCTGGTCCAAATACTTAGTTTGAACATCGCTTGGATTAAGTTGTTGAATTCCATGGGCCAAGAAGCAATAACACAAACACCATGTATTATTTTATTTACAAGAAACATTGTATATAAGTATACTGATATTGCGTGCTTGTTTCCAACCATCCAACCATCCGTATCTTAGGGTTGTCCATTAAGATCAAAATCTTCTTCAATTGGAGCTATGTTCAAGTCTATCTCACCACGGACAGGAACTGCAGAGAGAAAAATTAGAAAACATCACCACCACTTCAAAATAGGGATCAAAAATTTAGACATGTCAAAAATATAGCTCTGCTCTGCACAAACCTAGACACAAGGATTTTACCTGCATGCAGGGCCGTAGCAAATAATTGGGGAGCCCTAGGTGAGATTACAAAATTAATTTTATAAACATACAAAATCCAAAAATTTGCACATACAAAGACTTTTACAAGACTTGAACCCCAATGCTACGTATAATATTGATACTCTATATATTGATAAAAAAAATTAGTCCAAATTTGGGTTAGTTACAAATAGTTATAATCTCAACGTTTTAATATTAATGTTTTATTTTAGTCTTGTCTTAAGAAATTTACCTCCACATAGTAATATGAACACTATATTCGAGACACAAAGATTTGTGTGGTTTTTTTTATATGTACTGTACCACATAAATCACACAAAAAAACATTTTATTTTATTTTATTTACCACACAAGAAGTACTTTATCATTAACCTGATTGTTGTCCCCAATCCATCAAAGGGATTTACCAACACTTTGTCTTGCGTCGGACTGATCCCTTGTGATCCAAACTCAGGTTATCCAGATATGGATATTGATTTTTGAGATCGTCCAGATCTGACCATAAGACTCACGAGCCCAAACGAAAAGTTGATAGTATTTCGTTACTCCTGCTTTTAATTGGTATCAGAGTAGGTGAACACATAAAAGACGTAACTGTCCGTGTTCATTGTGGTTCGTGAAATAACGTCAAAATGAAAGGATCAGGCTTTGACTACTCAAGATCTTTGGGATTATCTACTCCAAAGAAATCCACTCCATCTGTTTCTCAACATAATGGAACAAATTCTGGTATTCTCATAAAAGTTGCAGTAACCTAGAATGATCCTGAAAAAGCAGGGGTACCGAAATACAACCAACTTTTCGTTTGGGCTCGTGAGACTTATGGTCAGATCTGGACGATCTCAAAAATCAATATCCAGATTCGTTAACCTGAGTTTGGATCACAAGGATCAGTCCAACGCAAGACAGGATCTTGGTAAATCTAAGGGATGGATTGAGGACAACGATCAGGTTTATAATAACGTACTTCTTGTGTTTGCTTTAATTATATAATCAGGGAATATAATACGGAAAGTAAAGCACACAAGACACCAGAGATTTTTTTAACGAGGAAACTACGACCTGTAGAAAAACCTCGGGACCTCGTCCAGATTTAACACCGCACAGTACAAACTGCCTACAAACACTAGCCTACTATAAGACTTCGGTCAAGGATGTATCAGAGACCAATTCCATCCCTCCAAGTGAACTGGCTACTGTCGCACTCCTTACGTCTTTAGATCCCCCACAGATCGTCACGCACTTGATTCCCCTAGATAACGTCCTTTACAGGCCTAGGAGTTGCTTTAACCGCTGTTAAAGGCTTGTGTCAACAATTCCGGCTTTGCAACCTAAATTATCAACTGTATGTTTGAACTGTCCTCTATCAGTTTGACATACACAAAGCGACTTCCTTTGGATTGCTCCAGGTCATACGAAAATCTACTTACAAGCGGGGGCTGACAAGTAAACCGAGTAAACTATGCCCAACTTGTCTCTACCTCAGTGTACACAAAGAATCACTTAAGAAAATTATACAACTGGAGCTAACTAGGTCTTACAACACCGAGTGCAGCCGTGCATTGCTTCCTTTCGAAAACCTGTGTGTAACGTATCAGTTCTTGAATGACCTTATATCAGAAGAGAAGGACCGTAGAATAGACAAGAACGTGATCAGGTTACCAAGGTTACAGGTTACTCCGATTTCAACCACTAAGGTCTCAATCTCCTACCTGTGCTTCCCAACTCTCAAGAGAAGTCTTTATAGTCGTAGGTAAATCCCAAGAGGAACTGCTACCTAATAGAGGATGACTAGACCACAACAAGCATTCACCGAAGTGAAAAGAGTTTTACGATCTCTTCCCTAAGGAATCTTCACATATGCTTGATGCTTGCAGTATTCGTCCTTAGACACCTCTATTTATAACACTCAATAAGATAGGTTGCTTTGGAATAAAGCAACTAGTTACTTGTCCCACAAGTTTTGGAAACCCTAACTTGCAAACCAAGTAAACAGAGATTTATCTCAATTGGAAATCATTAAACATTTATCTGCCAAGTGTTTTGTTAGCTCAAAAACACTTCAAGATAGAGATCCAACAGACCAGAGATAATCTTTATCTTATTGACACATTGAGAATCGTCAGATGGACCACATAATATATTTTCGTGATAATCCAAGTCCAACTAAGAGATAAAGGAGTTCAGAGTTTAACCCGAGTGAAAATCCCAAAGAATATTTACCTGGGACGGTTCACAAACCATCCATCTGAATCACAACCAAAAGTATCGATTTTGGGTTCACGTTAGGTACGAGTACAAAATGACACTTTGGAACTCAGGAGAATTTCCGAGTTTCTGTTCACATACGGTTCGGGAACAGTCCGACATTCAGATTAGGGTTTAACTGGACCCGCTGGAAGTTCTGGGCTTAACCAATACTTAGACGTGTTAGACGTCCTCAGCTGTAATCCACTGGACTCTTGCTCAAGAGTACTTCTTTAGATTCACCCATATCCAACAAGTGATTTGCAAGCAAACCATTGCAATGGATAAATGGTATCGAATCTATCTCATGCCTTCTTGTAAACTTAGTATTTGCGGGAACAAATACCAACATAACACATGGTCATGTAAACAAGAACACGATCTCAATCGCTATTAATATCACTACTAAAGTAGCCGACTATTTCGAAAGATAGAGAAAGTAGAATAAAAGAATTTCCATAAAAGTCATAACTCCTACTAACCTTTTGTCGATGAAGAATAATTGATGTCTTATTTGTCTTCACAGTCTTCGTCTTCAAGGTCTCTACTTCTTAGTCTATATCCCAATTCCGAAATCTAAACTCTAGTAGGCTAAATCAAGAATTGTGTTTTGACACCTAAAACTGACAACCAGTGTAGTTGGTAAAATCCCCATAGTAGAGATTTTACCAATACACCCCTATTGTAAGTTCGAAAACACAATATGACAAGCATACCTAGAGTGAAGCTTCATAAACCAATATGTAAACAAGATAACATAAGCATGGAATATAAAGGCTCAGATATTATATAGAACAATATTTAGGATGGCAAATCAACACACATATGTATACATTAATATCAAATTTCCTTGCATCTCACCTTGCAAAGGATCTCTCTACAGCATACACAAGATCTTACTATCAATTTGGATTATGGAGAGTAAGGAATTCTTCCTCTCAATAGGCCAAACCCTAGCAATCACTTTTCCAACCCCTCTCTCAGTTGACGCACTCGGCCTTATATAGGCGCTTACAATAATGGAATACAGCTAATATATACAAAAGAATCTGACACTATTTGTCCTCTTTCTCACCGCCTTACCGCCGTGCTTCTTCGATATCTCAGCGCCTTCTCTTTACAACTTCAGCGTCCTTCCACCGTATTGGAAAAGATCGATGACTCGGATTCCACTGAGTCAACCATTCAACCTGACAATTCGACCGTTCTGCTCAGCATTGAATGCTCAACCAACTTATTCAACTTTTGTCGAGGCTTTACCGCTGATGCGCTTCTGAGGTATATCGCTATTCCAAGTATTTCTTCAGCGTCCTTTCGTTGTAAGTGATCACCGCTGATAGATGCCGCTGTCACCATACTTCCTCTCTTATGGATGCCCTTCCTAATACAAATCTTCTCTTATGTACCTCAAATTGGCCTAAGGCATTTTCTACACCTACAACCAGCTTGACATACCAACGCTACAATGCCCTAACAGATCCTACACCCAGAGATCCCAATATTGAATAAACAGAGAAATACGTGTCTCTGGGAGAAAAATATGTTCAAAGTCTAAGTGTTCTCAATGATGCACTCATTCGTGAATGCTCATTTTCAGAACTCCTAGAATAACAACTTCAGAAATTGGAAATTGTTGCTCAAGAACTTAGAGACTCAAAAGAAAGAATTTCTTCTTTAGAAATTTCTCTTAGTCTGAGTCAAAATCGTGAACAACAAATTGCGGAAGAACACGATTTGGAGATTCAAAAAATTCTCATCAGTAAAAGAGATGTAGAAAATCACTTGACCAGCGCTCAGAAAAGATGCAGAGTACTTGAAGAAGAAAATGTGAAACTACGGATTTGTCTAAAATCCACAGTAAATCAGAAAAAACTTCATAAAGGGATGAAATACAAAATCCGCACGCTCCAAGTGTCTCATCTGCATCAGAAAGAGCTATTGTATCTTCTAAGGTCACTAAGAAAAAGAAGGCAAAACCATCAGTCACAACGAATGCAATGACTATATTATCTGACTCTTCAGATAACAACAGTGACAAGAAGAATACAAAAGGTGGTGGTAGATGACATGAAATTACATGTCGAAACTGTAAAAAGAGAGGACACCACCAAAAATATTGTAATAGTTAGAAGAAGGACAAGCAGTTTGATCAGCTGCAACACACGTTAAACCTTGTACTAAAAAACATGTTTGAACTGTGCAGGCCATCTACGGGTGATCCCTAGAAATAAAGCCTACAAGATATCGCCTTCACCCATGAAAAATGGCAGAACTATAAAGTTTCTATCAAATCTTGCGTTGACACCACTACTCCTCATTATGAGATATCAAGGCTTGTACCTTCGGATTCAAAAATTTATCGTCACATTCCTCTTGCGGAGATTAAGAGCACCTATTATCTCGAGGGTTTCACGATAGAACACTACGGAGACACATATGTTCTGACTGAGCACATGATTGCCAACTTTCCTTTTGATGAGAATACTCTTCTCACCACGGTAGGCCAACTTGTTGCTGGATTAGTTCTTCCCTTGTTCAACCCTGACGATCTCTTCTACTTTGATGTACTGTCGCATCGCCAAAATCCCCCGAAGAGCTTTATTCGGGGAATCTTCCAGTATAGTGGAAATTTCCTTAGAATCCTTCATGAGTGCTGGCTTCGTAGAAAAGGTAAATCGCGGATAAGTTGCTATAATCCTTTTGACCTTCCTGTTAATGATGATCCTTCGCTCTACACTCTTGCTAATTTTAATTCCAAGTGGGGTGATGCCATTCAATCCTCAAATTTACTGCCGTGGGGTGTGGGTCCTCGTCTCCTTAAGAGTTCGGGAACCCCGTCGTTGCTGCCTGATAGTGATGATGTGAGCCTTACCACGATTCATGGTCGTGATGATGATGTCTTCCCGGTAGATCAAAGGATTCGTCTTGACCATGACCGAAGGTGGATGCGTACTCCTCTGAAGGTCGTCGGCCCTTGGTTTCCTGGTTTTAAGATTGATGCCTTGGGGAATAGAGTACCGAGGTCTTTGTCCGAACTTCCTGAGGAGTATCGTAACTTTATTGCTTGGTTGTTTAACAAGAAGTCTTCTACCTGTTTTTACCTGGAAAAACAATGCACCGTCTCTGGGTACTTTCGTAGTGCTCGAGATCAAATTCGAACAAGACGTGCCTAAACCAAGTCAATGGCCGTTCACGTCTTGCTTCGGTCACAGAGAGGATAAAGGTTGATTTAGGGGGGGAAACAGTGAAGAAACTTGAAATCAGGTTGAGAATGTGTTTTTGGGTGTAAGAGTTCAAGATCTCCGTCGTGAAGGTGACTGGAAATCTCCAAGGCTAGAAGTGTGTTGGATTGCTTAGGTGTGTTTGCTCTGAGGCTCTGGTGTATTCAAGTGTTCTGAATAATCTGGTTGTTCTGGAAAGATGTTCTGCCTTGGAAGATAGAGGAAGCCTCTATTTATAGTTTTGAACTCACCCTAATCTCTCGACAGAGAAGGTGGAAGTCGTGGAGGAGTGGGGAGTGGAGGACATGAGTTGTTCTCGGTAACTGCTAGAATCGTGTAGATCATGTCCAGTCATCGCCACTTTCTTGTAACTGTCTATCATCTCTATCAGTTTCTTTCAACTGTCGTAGACCGCCAGACCAATACCCCTAAAGTTATCCCCCTGTGTGATGTTTTGATATCTCGAGTGATGCTTAGTTGAGTTGAATTTGAGTAGTGTCGTATGACTAGGATGTCGTGACCAGCGTGAGTGGGGTGCTTTCGAGACATGCGTAGTGGGTGTATAGGAGTTGCCTTGGCCGTTGGCCAAGGCCAGGAACTCATGGTGCCATGGATGTGGCGCCTGTAGAGTTGCACCTTGGCCTTGGGCCAAGGTTATTTTTCGTGGCGCCATGGATTTGTGGCGCCATAGCCTAAGGGGCTACGGCCTTGGCCTTTGGCCAATGCCAATTTCTATAGCGCTGTTAGCACTGCAAGCTTCTTTATAGCGCCATGATTCATGACGCCACGGTCTTGGCCTTTGGCCAAGGCCAATTTTTGGTTAGCGCAGATATTTATGGCGCCACGGCCTTGGCCTTTGGCCAAGGCCAACTTTGTTGCAGCTGGTGCGTTCTGTCTACGCCGCTTTGGTTATGGTGTGCGTGCTTGCGCTACATCGTACTCATGGCGTGCTTATCCATGATATGTTAGACCATCCTGAGCTTAGAGTATGATCTGCTTAAGCCTGTTTAGGCTGTTGTATGCTTCTCAGAGAGCTATGGACAGGCTTAGAGCTCCGGTGTCCATGAGGTTTTCATTGAGACTCGAACATTGAGTCATATTTTGAGAGGAAATCCATGAGGATGCGTCTCTGCTAACTCTTCACCATGTACCATTGTGCAATCTTGTTCAGATATCGAGGAATTCAGGGCTATGTCGATATGAAGCAAATTAATGGGTTTATGTGCTGGTGAGATTATTAGTACCGTACTATGATATCATCCTCTCCACCGGGAGTTATAAGAGAGAACTCATAGGGAGTATATTCAGCTCGTAGAATAGGTTGCATTCTGAGCTATAGAGATGTGCCTGAATAGGCGATTGCCCCTAGATAAGGCGTAGTTAGAGAGGAGTTTTATGATTTTTTCCCTCTCTCATTTTTCACCATCTACATTAAGTCCACTGGTTAGTGTGGAACAGTAATGTTTCATACTAAGCACTCGGATGGTGATAGCAACCTTCAAGAGTCTTAGTCTCTGTTTTTTTTTTTAAATTTTTAGCAAAGATGTATAAAGGGCTAGGTCTTAGTGTTAATGACCCTGAGAATTGACAGCAAGCTTGTGCGTAAAAGTTTTCTCTTTTTTTTTTTAGGTACACATGTGTGCACGGGTG
>JAJJMA010343533.1:27023-52093 GCA_023529015.1 Papaver nudicaule
AGTGGAAGGAAGCATGAGAAATCCTCTGCAGCGTACTCCGTTGGTTACTTTGCATGCTTCGTCTTCTGGCATGATGGGTACTCCGTTGACTTTTTTGCCTGCTTCGTCTCCTGGCATGGTGGGTACTCCGTTGACTTTTTTGCCTGCTTCGTCTCCTGACATGGTGGGTACTCCGTTATTTGGCCTTCCTCGTTTGTCTTGGGCTGATGCTACTCCTCGGGGCCCAGTTGGTATTTCTTCGTTTCTGAGTGCTGGTACCTCTGTTGTTCCTGTTACTCTTTAGTGGTGCTTCGGGTACTTTCTCGTTGTTCAAGGTAGTTTCTCCTGCCCCTGCGGTTGCTTCTTCTGCTGCCCCAGCGACTGCTTCTTCGGCTGGTAAGTCTCTGCTTTTCCTGGAATCGGATGAAGTACTATTTGCACGCTGCTTGAAACCTTCTTCGTATGTTTCTTCTATGAGTGCGCTGCTGGTGAATCCCGAGGAGAGGTTGCAATTGGAAAAAACCTTGGAGTCTCAGATGGCGAAGATGCGAGATTGTTTTCTCGACCCTTCTCATCCCCTTGCTGCTGGACCAGTACCCTCATTGGAGAAAGCCCAAGAAATAGTAAAGCACTTCTCCGGTTCCCTTCCTGAGTTAAACTTGTATGTTGTGAGTTTTTTTCCTTGTTGGTGTTGACATGATACTTCTGCGTTCCTTTGGATTATATTTCATTATTTTTTTCTTTTCGCCCGTAGCTGTCCTTATACGTGCAAAGTGCTGCCCCGCTCTTGGAGTTTTATCCTGCCAAGTGTGCTCAGCTCCAACCTTATGCCACTCAGATTATTTCTGATCGCGATAATGTCGTTAAGAATCTCAACGAACTACGGTATTCTCAGCAAGGCAGTACTTCATCTTCTAAGGTGACAGAGCTGGAGAAAGAACTTGTGGATCTGAAGAAGAGTTTAAACACTGCCCTGGCTGACAAAGAAGAGGCCCAAAAAGCTCGAACCTCGACTGATGCTTCGTTAGTTCAAGAGATGGAAAGGTCTGCAGGTAAATTAGATCTTCTTTATTTTCTGTTTATATTTCCTCGTCTTGCTTGTACGTGTATTCTTGAATGAGGATTGAATATTCGTTCTCTCCTCTTTCTCATCTTCTTTGAAGATCTTCGGGCTGAACGTAATAAATTTCGCCAAGATCTATGGCATGTTGAAATAAAGAAGGATAAATACTTAGCTTTAAACCGCGGTCTTGAAAATGAGATAGAGATTTCTCGTTCTTTTACCACTAAGATGGCGAAAGAAATGGATAATCTCCGTGATTCTCTTAAGTTAAAAGATGATCTGATTGGGAAGTTGAGAGGGGAGGTTAATACAATGGATCAGCGTCCTGCTCTTCAGCAGAGGCGATATGACGATGCCTGAAAAGATTTGGAGGAAACAGAGAAACAATGGGCAACGGACAAGACAGAGAGGAATAGATTGTATCTTAGGGTGAAAGAACTGGAACAGAAAGCTAACGGGGCTGGCTCTTCGTCTTCTCAACCTGCCCTTGCTTCGGTTTCCGCTGTTATGGAATTTTCTGAACGAGTACATATACTTAATTCAGTTAACATTACTTTGAGAGCTGACAATGAATCGTTGCAATCTTCGCTTAATACCATGGAAAAGAAGTATGATCAATTGTCCGAAGAATTCTCTCTCGCCGACTCCCAACGCATAGAGGCAGAACATAATCTTGAAATATCGCAGAGCCATGCCCAAGGTAGCTTAGGGCATGCGCTTTAATTGTATTCTTATCATTTTTCTTCTCCTTGATCAAATTTTCATAAATTCTTGTCATCTTTGCTTGCAGGGTTGGAGTAACAGATTCATAGGTTGCACTCCCAAGTGGGCAATCTTTCCCAGAGGGTTACAACAGTTGAAAGCTTGGTTACTGAAAGGGATGCTACCATTGCTTCCTCCGCCCCTCGTGAACAATCCTTAGTGAATGAGTCGGACCAGCTTCGTGAACAACTTCAGGATCTTCAAGCGAGTGTGAATGAGCAAGCAATTGCTCGTGCCGAGGATCGTGTTCGCCAGTATGACCGTGAATCTACTGAGTCTATTAATGGCACTTTTGCAGCTGCAGAGGTTCATTTCAACACCGTGCACCCCGGTCTTGGTCTGCGGCTTCCTCGTGCCCAAGTACCTGATGTTTGATCCTTTAACCTTTTGACTGTTGAAGACGAGGATGACCTCATGTATTTGCATTCATATTTTTCTCCTTGGGACGAGGATGGCCTCGTCCCTAACTTTTTTTCTTTTTGTGCTTTTTTGTTACCGTGGATGCTTAAACCTTTTGCTAGTAGGGTGGAGATGGCTCCGCTCCTTCCTGTTTGAACTTTTGCTAGGTGTGGGTGACGAGGATGGCCTCGTTCACCAGGACACTTTTCTTCTTTATAGATAATTGTTGTTGTCGTATCTTAGTGCGCTTGAATGTCCTCCACAACTTAAGGCTACTTTTTTAACCCTGAGATGAGTTCGATTATCTCGGGGTAAGTTCGTTTACCCCAAAGTTGATAGGATTTTACTCCCCTCATGTAAGTTCGATTACCCATGTTTTCTTGGAATGGCCCTACCTTTCGACACCCTTGGCCAGAGGGAATCTAGGATAGCAGTCCGGGAAATAGGCTCTCCCGTTGTTTACGACGTGTGAGTATCTCTATCAATCGGATTCTTACGTTTCGCCTCATACATAGTAATGAGGATCCTAGAGATGACCTGTGTACGACAGGTATGCTCCTTGTCTGTGGCAATAATTGCAAATGCTGCAATTGCCCCTAAAATGTCTATATTTGAAGTCCGTTTATCCGAAGCTTGTTGTTGCGTTGATGGCGTCCTTTGTTGCGACTTTAATCTTCTTTTAGTTCTTATTCACTTCCTTTCGCTTCCTGCATTAAAACAAAATTTATTTCCATAATTGCATTTCCCCGTACACCGTGGGGAACTTCATGTTCCTTCGGCATTCCGATATTTGTCCGCCAATCTCGTGGATCCACCCTTCCCCAATATTGCATGGTAAGGGGTTGGTGAATCGATAATGAAGAATTTCGTTTGGGTTTTTACATGCCCAATCTCCACCTCTAACATTATTTCTCCTTTAGGCGCCATTGTCACTCCGTAGGCATCATGGATGTATGTCATGGTCGGGCCCATACATTCATCCCTGAGACCCATTCGCAGGAACTGTTCATAAAATAGGACATGTGTGCATCCTTCGTCGATGAGCACCTTCGTGGTACTTCGTTCATGAATCGCCATTGTCACAACTAAGGGCACCGCACTAGTTCGATCTTCTTCGTGGTCCACACCCCTCGGCGGGGATAGGTTCACTACTTCGTTTGGTGCTTCATAATAATTTTCGCCCATGTTTTGGGCAAAATATCTCCGCGGAATAGTCACATACTCGCCAAATTCTCCCCGACTTATGTATCCTTCGATGGTACTTCGTAGATGCTGACAATGGTCGGTGTCATGCCCTCGTGTTTGGTGATACTCACAGTGATCTTCGTGAAAGGCTTTGTCCTCCTTTTGCTTCCCCTCGTGGAGGGATAAACAAAGTCGCTTCTACCCCCTTCTTTTCCTAATATTTCCGAAGGCTTTAGTGTGAGGACACTGTATGACACTTCTGTTATACTTCTCTTTCAAATGTTGTCTTCTTCGCTTTTCTGCCTCTTAGACTTCTTTGTCTTCGCTCTTGGCTGGTACCTCTCCGTAGTCCGCCTGTTTTTCATCTTCGTGCTGATTTTGCAGCCGTTGAGTGGTGCGCCTTCCTCTTCCTCCTTTTGGGTGTGACTTCTTTTTCTAGTTACGATCAGGTCTCATTCGTTGGTATCCCCATGGACTTTTACTTCCAAGGTGAACACCAAGGCTTTGCTTAAGTCAAATTTTAAGCAGTGCAAGTTGCTTTGGCATTTCTCCCCCATTGGGACCATAATATCATGACTTTCTTCGTGATTTCTTTGTGTTATTAGCTTTTTCCTGCTTCTGGTTTCCTTCGCCTGGCTGTTTTCTTCGCTATCAGGTTGGAGTTTTTCGCTTCTTCGCTCTTCCGGGTTTTCTGGTGGCGTGCTCATTTCCAAAATCATTGCTTTGTATTTTGGACCTGCAGCTTCCGTCTGATTTATAGGCTCGTTCTTGGCCTTTCTTCTTTCGCAGCGTAGGGCCTCTTCCAATGATGCCTCGTTTTCTTCGTCGCTTTATGATCCTTGACTCTTATGCTTATCCTCGCCATCTCTGATGCGTCCTTGAAATTTATGGTGCCTTAGTAGGAAGAATTTCCTCGTACTTCCGTACGTGTTAGATAATATGGTCAGTTGGTCTCCCAGGGAAGTGGAATATGGAACCCACCAGGATTCTATAACAAAATCTGTTGAAAACGTTTAAAAGTAAATTCTTCGTTTTAGAAAACAGAATTTATACACCGTAGGCGATTCGGCTTATTTTCTTTTTCGCTTGTTACCTTTTGATTTAAGAAATTTTCTCTCCTTAGGGTCACCTTTATCCACTAAAAAGTGGTGTGAGTCCCTCAATGTTCAAATCTTAGTTTTTTCAAAAACACCTATTCCGCTGAAAAACAAAGATTATTTGATAACTTTCAAAATATATTTAAATAGCGAGAATAACCAATAAAAACTGAAAAACATGTTGAAAATTTTGCTACTGTGATTATACAAGGACACCGGTCCCTGTTTCCAGCGAACTGTTGTTACTAATTTTCCCATATCATACATCAACCAATAATAAGTAAAATAGTAATGACAACGATTATGTGAGCGGCGTTAGTCCGGCCACAACTCCTCGGATATAACCACGGGGGTGGAGATATCACTAGAAGTATCTAAACTTTACTGGCGTTCTCAACCATCACAATACGCAAGTAGAAGATGTCGGACGGAGTCTGCAGTTCTTCCAGCATATGTTTTATAATGGTACTAACTATCCTAATCACTCAACATTATTCATTCCCAGGCTATTTACGGATAAGATAGCAAGTTCAACGAATCCACTGTGGTTTTATGCTGAATGACTAGATAATCTCTATGTGGGAGAGATCGAATCCCTTAGACCAATTAACGTTGAGGTAATAGGTAACACACCGATATAACGAGGTTCAGCACGTTATATGCCTACATCCTCGGGGAAAGACAATGATGCCATTAGTATTCATACTTTTCTTTATTACAATTCTCTAGTGGACAATAGGATAGTGAGCATTCTCTCAGCGTATCCACCTAAAATTTGCTCGACCCCCACTCTCTCAGTGGAGTGGGGTATTTATAGTAGTTTGTGGAGGTAATTCATCTATGCTACCTTTGGTTGCTTCTTCCTTCGATGTTGCTTACAAAAAGCTGGATTTCTTTCACCGCCTCAAGTATCCACCCGGTGATCGACACGTCTTCTGTGGAGTCTATCTTTGTTGTCTAACTTCTTCGATGTTCTTGATGCGCTCGTTCTTATCCTTTGATGACTCCTCACCGCTTGAGTAACCGCTGGGTGATCGACACGTCTCCCTATCCCCATGTCGTGGTATAGGCTTGGGAGGCAACAGCTTCAACACGCGTCTTTCATGCTCAGACCTAGCTAGTGTAGGTTCATCATAACCTTCGGTTCCAGTCATACCCCGTGATGGGGTAAAGCGCGTGGAAGATGGATTTGGTACTTCACCTTCATTTTATATCGTGCCCCCAAGTCACGAGCAAGTGACACGTGTCCGTCGATATTTTGGTATTAACAACGAAAAGGTAAGAACCACAAACATGAACTCTTTTTTAAACCACCTTCTTCACACTCTATCTGAAAAAGCAGGGGTACTGAAATACTACCAACTTTTCGTTTGGGCTCGTGAGTCTTATAATAAGATATGGCCGATCTCAAAAATCAATATCCAAATTTGATAACCGGAGTAGGATCACAAGTGATCGGTCCAACTCAATCAAGTCTTGGTAAATCCCCTGGATGGATTATGGACCAACTCGACGGTTATTAATAACGTACTTCTTGTGTTTGCTTTAATTATATAATCAGAGAATATAATGCGGAAAGTAAAGCACACAAGACACCAGAGATTATTTTTAACGAGGAAACTACGACATGTATAAAAACCTCGGGACATCGTCCAGATTGAACACCACACAGCACAAACACTAGCCTACTATAAGACTTCAGTCTGGGATGTAGCAGAGACCACTCAAGCCCTCCAAGCGAATTGGCTACTGTCGCACTCCTTACGTCTCTAGATCCCCCACAGATCGTCACGCACTTGATTCCCCTAGCTGACGTCCTTTACAGGCCTAGGAGTTGCTTTAACCGATGTTAAAGGCTTATGTCAACAATACCGTCTTTGCAACCTTAATTACGGACTGTATGTTTCGAAATGTACTCTTCAGTTTAACATACGTAAAGTGAATTCCATCGGATTGCTCCAGGTCATACGGAAATCTACTTACAAGCGGGGGCTGACAAGTAAACCGAGTAAACTATGCCCAACTTGTCTCTACCTCTGTTGTAAAAAGAATCACTTAAGAAACTTATACAACTAGAGCTAACTAGGTCTTACAGCACCGAGTGAAGCCGTGCGTTGTTTCCTTTCAACCTTGTATGTAACGTATCAATTCTTGAATAGCCTTATGCATAAGAAAAGGACTATAGGATAGATAAGAACGTGATCAGGTTACCAAGGTTACATATTAATCTGATAACAACTACAGAGGTACGTTATCGCCTACATGTGCTTCCCAACTCTCAAGAGAAGTCTTTATAGTCGTTAGGTAAATCCCACAGAGGAACTGCTACCTAATAGAGGATGACTATCCCACAACAAGCTTACACCGAAGTGCAAAGAGTTTACGATCAATTCCACAGAGAAACTTCACATATGCTTGATGTTTGTGGTTTTCGTTCTTTAACCCTCTATTTATAGCACTCAATAAGATAGGTTGCTTCGGAATAAAAGAATTAGTTTCTTAACCTACAATTTAGCAAGTGCCCGTGTAAACGAACCCGTTACTTGGATTGCACACAAAGAAACCCTAGATTTATCTCAATTGGAAATCTTTTATCATTTATCTGTCAAGTGTTTTGTTAGCTCAAAACACTTCAAGATTGATATCCAACAGACCAGAGATAATCTTTATCTTATTACCTCATTGAGATTCGTTAGATGGACCACATAAGATATTCTGATAAGCACAAGTCCAACTAAGACATAAAGAGTCAGATGTTTGACCCATGTGAAATTCCAGAAGAATATTCACTTTGACGGTTCGTGAACCGTCCGACTGGATTTCGGCCGAATTCATCGAATCTGTGGTTCACGTACATGTACGTGTACAGATCAACGTTTTGGGACTCAGAAGAAAATTTCGTAGTCACTGTTCACGAACCGGTTGTAAGTGTAGAAAATACCTTCACCCTACAAAAGCATCCTAGAGGTGAAGTTGCACGAGAAGACTACCTTTGAGAAGCATAGAATCATTGGCGGGAAGCCTTGGCGAATTACCAAAAGATCAGCGTGAAGGGAACCTAAGGTCATACCAGCGAGTGTCATGATATTGATAGAAGAGCGAAGTCATACTGGCGAGGTAAGGACACGTCAGTGAAAGTAGTTGAGAAGTAGTTGGGCATTAATTAGTGATCAGAACGGATATAATGTCAGAGTTGACTCGTTGACTCAGTGGATTCTGCATCAGCAAATCTTATCCAGAAGGAGGGGAAGTTCGCTGAGAGACTGAAGAGGAAATAAAGTTCGCCGAGATTACATTTGGGCGAGTTAGGACAAAATAGTGTCAGAGTGTAAGATTGTTTTATTAGCTGTAACCCATTGTAATATCTCCCTATATAAGGCGAGAGACCCCCACTGTATGAGGGGTTGGATGAAATTTGTTCTGGTCTAGAGAGAGGAAAAGTAGATCTCATCTCCTTGCTTTCCCTAGCCCAGTGCTGTAACAGGAGTAACTTAGAGATTAATTGAGAGAATTTATCCATAGAAGGTGAGTGATGTAATCATGCTTATTCTAGTGAAATCCCTTGGATGTGAGCCTCATTAAGGAGGACGAACCAAGCAAACTCGCTGTCAAGTATCTCTAACCCTTATCTCTTTATTATCTTGTTGTTGTATGGTAAATATGTGTTGTTGTGTGTATGTATGGGTGTGCAATATAAGATACATTTTGGCGCTAGAAGAGGTTTGAACTTGTTTTTTTCATCATGATTTGTTAAGATCAGTACATAGTTTACCTTGTTACCGTGTCTAGTAGTTGAAATATCGTCTTTGTTGGTTATTCTTTGAGATGCAGTACTATTTATGGTAGGATATTAGTGGTCTGCGAAGTTTTGAGTTGATAATCTTGTTATTTTCCATGATACCTCGTAGATCTCATCACATATTTCACTTATATAACGTGATCTTGTTGTAAAAGTTTTTCCTTTATTGTTGTTCCTTGTGAAAAATTACTATTTTTGGTATGTTCTAAGTCACGGTGTATTTACAGTCAGTCATCTTGGAGAAAGATGCTACTTTTAATGTGTTTTGGGTAATGGAATGCTTGTCATGGTTGCACCCTTATGTCGCTGCTAGATGTTCTGATTATGGGTATTCCGCGTATAGTCTAGTTTCTGCAGTGATGGTATCATAAAAAATATTTCCACTTTCAGATATATCCCATGTTTAGGTCACTGCCTTAAGTTTGTTTTCCAGCGAAACCTTACTGATTGGGGTTCAACAGTGACTATAAATACACTGTCGATTTGGTAGTCTTCATGTTACAATATGTTGTAGGTTATAGATGCATAATATGGGTTTTCTGTAAGAATTATGAGAAATATAGACTTTAATAGTTGCATTATACAAGCTTTCCCATACCTTACCGCCGTACACTTTTAGATCCAAACCCCTCTGGCCTCTTGTTATTCAAGTGTTTTGATGTTTGTGTCTTTTGAAATCTTGGAAAAATTACTATTTTAGCCCTTACTGTCAGGATTAGGTCATCTTCTACACATAGGTACAGTTAGGTATGCTGCCTTTGTCATTTCCTTAATAACGTTCTGAAAAGTTATTCAACTACCTCCACTAACTCGTTTGGCATCTACTCACAGTACGAACAACGTAATACTGTTAGGAAGTGCATTTGTCTTATCTTCCAAGCATTCGGTGAATGGGGTCTAGGAATAAGAGCAGTAGGGCTTCGGCGAGTAGGCCTCCAAAGTATCCCATGACATCTCACCCGTTGATATTTCCTAGTCAGCACAACACTAGAAACAAAGCGTCAGAACCAACGGGATTAGCGAGTTCTCTTTTCGCACGCCAAGATTCGCCTCAGCAACCACCCGCGCAACACCAAGCAAATCAGGATACGGTCCTAATGGAGGATATCACCCATCTTGAAGAAGCAGGGGCGGCAGGTGCAGCGAATGAGTTCTTACAAAGGGCTGGTAAAGAGATGGATACAGGTGCCGTCGGGGACACCACCAATGACATTACGACAACACAAAGAATTATCGGCGAGCCTGTTACTACTGTAGAGATGACTCAGAACGCTACGGAGGTTCCACTAGAGCCATAGATGAAACTCAAAGGAATGTCGGCGAAACGTCCAACGCACCAAGAGTAGTTTCAGAAGTTATGGCCGACCAGGTAGCTGCAGTAGATGCAACTCAGATCACCAATGGTAATGATACAGGAGCGGCACTCGGCGTTACCACAGCTTGAACTATAGTGGTGGCAGATAATGTAGGATCTACTAGTGCCACAAAGACCATGTTGCGTAAATTTCTTGAAGTCACCACAAGAAATCAGGCGCAAATGCAATTACAACTGCAGTTTCAGATGGAGACTGTCCTTCGAAGCCACAGAGAACTAATGACGGAAAACAGAAAATTTAGGAAAACCAGGGTAGGAGTCATACATCTCATTCTCGCACTCATAATGCAGAAAAAGTAAGTCTAGAGTTGTAGAAGTTTCTGGCTCATCAGTGAAAAGCAGAGAAGGCATTAAGAAAAGGGAGACATCTAAGAATACTGAAGAGGGTTTTGACGACTCAGGAAAGCTTGACGGATTAAATGAGAATGTTAGAAGGCAAATTCGGTGACTCAAATGTCAATTGACAACACCTGTAGAATCGCCGAAGGACGTTAAGTTAGCGACATCACTTTCGGATGCAAAAAAGACACCCTTTAAGGGGAAAATTCAGCATGCCAAAATTCTCGTCGATCTTTGATGGAAAAGGGGATCCAGCTCAGCATCTAAGAAGTTATAAGCGAGACTTGGAGGCATGGGTAAACTCAGATCCAATAATGTGCATGGCATTTTCTTCCACTCTCAAAGATGAAGCCTTGGCTTGGTTTGACGGATTGAAAGAGGGTTCAATTGGATCATTCCATAAGTTAGAGGGGAAATTTCTACTTTCGTACATTCATAATAATAGAAGTCTCCCAGGTGTTGAAAGATTGTTTAACATCAAGAAGAGACCGTCGGAGACATACATGAGTTTAATTCTGAGATGGAGAAAACTCTGCAGCGAGTGGGAACAGCTGTATCTGATAAAGATAAAATGCGGGCATTCATTAGATCTATGGAGACATCAAACCCTATGTATAAAAATCTATTCTGGGATTCGCTGAAAGATATGAAAGCCATGCGAGGTAAGAAAAATGAATGGATGATTATGAAGAAATTCAGGAAGAAAAAACTCGCCAAAAGAAAAAGAGAGCAAAGCAAATTCACTCAATTAACAGTTATTCATTAGAAGAACAAGAAGAAATAAAAACAGAATGGTTGAAGGCATAACATCAGCGATTGGCGAAAGGTCCCTCTTCGGCGATAGTAGTTCCAAAGACTTCAAGGCGGGAACAACATCAGACTAACGCTGATCAGCAGTGGAATTCGCATAAGCGAGATAACTATGATGGAAGAGGCAGGGAGGACAACAAAGGAAGAAATGATGGAAGAGGTGGACGCGACAATCGTGACTTGAAAATGGAGATAGGAGGCACAATGGCGACAATCGAAAGTTTGGCGAGCCTAGAGGGGGTCAGCAAAATTTCAAAGATGCTACACTTCCAAAGCTTCGTATTTCTTATACTGATGCTTGGGGGCAGATTGAGAATTCCAATTGTAGGGATGACATTCGATATCCCTATAACAGGGGAAATGCCAAGTTTCTGCTCACAAATACTACTTCTTTTTGCCAGTTGCACCAGTTTCATGGCCACACAACAGAAAATTGTACCGGTGTCCAACAAGAGGTACATAGATTCATTCGCTTGGGGAAACTCCAAGAGTTTCTTGAGTTGCCGCCACCACCACCAGTCATGGTTTAGCCAATTCAAGCTATCCAAGATCCAAATATGTTTGAAGTGAAAGTGGAGTGACACCTAATCGAATTGGATTGCTTTTCCATTGTGCATTCAAAAATTACTAGAGATGAGTTTCATAGCAATGTTTCTGTCAAGGGTGCATACGCGTAATAGATTGGGGAATGAGATTTGCAGTGTTGCCATCAAGCAAGAGCCGCTATTAGATTGGATGAAAGCTTATGTGGGTTTCTCCACCGAAGAGGTACCACCCGAAGGAAGAACTCATAATGACCCTTTGGTCCTCACAGTTCAAATGGGAAAATTCAAACTACCAAGAGTACTTGTGGACCCAGGGAGCTCAGTTGATATTCTTTCAACTCAGCCTATGAAGCAATGAAGTCAAAAGATTCGGAGATTGAGTCGTCGAAAACCTCCAAATATAATATTTATGGATTTAATGGGATTGCGTCTAAGCTAAAAGGGGAAGTTACATTCAAGATTGTTACTTGCGGTGAATTGGTTTTGGATACCACCTTATGTATTGTGGATGTTGATTCACCGTATGCTGCAATTCTCGGGAGACCATGGCTACACAGTTTGAACGGAGTACCATCTACTTATCATCAACGCTTAAGGTTTCCAACACCCGTGGGAGTTGCCGAGTATGTGGGGGATCTGGCAGTGACGAAGGATTGTAAGTGGATGTTCAGATGCGCGAGAACAGAAAAGCTAAAATTAATGAAAAGAAGAGGCAAGACAAAGATGCACTAAAAGAGCAAGAGATTATGGATATAGTTGTTGATCCATCAAAGTATGTCCATTATGTGAAAGTAGGAGAAGACTTGAAGAAAGCTGGGGAAACACCATTATAGCAATTAAAGGATCCTTCGCCGATGGGAGAGCCTGAACTACATTTCACAGCGGTAGAACCTACACGAGATATAAACGTCGATAAAGAGAATGAACCCAAAATAGTAAAGATCGTACTTTGCTGAGCGAGGAAGAATCGACGAGATTGTAGGCATTGCTTAGAGAGTATGTCGATGTTTTTGCTTGGGGTATGAACGAAATGCCGGTTATTAACCCAAAACGTTGGATATTGATCCAAAGGCCAGACCTTTTAAGCAGCGAATCAGAAAATTAGCCCCAGTTTATAAGGAAGCAGTTGAAGTTGAGATTGACAAGATGAAGGCATCTGGCATCATTAGACTAGTGCATTACCCTGAATGGATAGCGAGTATGGTAGTGGTACCTAAGAAGAATACGGGAGTGCGTATTTGTATTGACTTCAACGACCTCAACAGGGCATGTTCGAAGAATAGTTTTCTTTTGCCGAGTATTGAACAGACAATGGACGCTACGTTAAGACACGAGTTGTTATCATTTATGGATGGTTATTCGGGCTATAATCAAATACCTCTCGCCGAAGAAGATCGGAGGCATACAACTTTCTTTTCCACCAAAGGTTTATTCTGTTACACCCTAATGCCCATTGGATTAAAAAATGCTGGTGCCACTTACCAGGAGATGGCTCAGAAAATGTTTGAGAAATGGATAGGGAAAACCGTGGAGGTTTATGTCGACGATATGTTGGTAAAGAGCAAGGTGAAGCAAACTCACGTTCAAGACCTCAGAGAGATATTTGATCACATGCGAACCACTAAGTTAAAAATAAATCCAGCAAAGTGTGTTTTCGGAGTCACCTCGGGGAAATTCTTAGGATATGTTGTTACAAAGAATGGTGTTAAAGCTGTTCAAGCAAAGATCCAGGCTATCATAGATATGCCTTTGACGGTGACAGTAAAGGACGTTCAACGACTTAATGGAAGTATGTCCTCGCTCAACATATTTATTTCAAGGTTCTCTGACAAATACAGATTATTCTTCAAAATCTTGAAAAAGAGAGAAAAGTTTAACTGGACTGTAGGTGTAGAAAATGCCTTAGGCCAATTTAATGTGTTCAAGAGAAGATTTATATTAAGAAGGGCATTCATAAGAAGTGAAGGAGGATGACAGCGGTATTCGCCAGCGGTAACTCCCTACAATGAAAGGACGCTGAGGGATAGTTGGGAACAACGACTAACACCAAGATGGCATCAGCGGTATGGCTCCGACAAAAGCTGAATAAATTGGTTGAGCATTTAAGGTTGAGCAGAACGGTCGGATTGTCAGAGTTGACCTGTTGACTCAGTGGGTTTCGAGTCATCGATCTTATCCAATGAAGAGGAAAAACGCTGAAGATGTAAAGAATAGGCGCTGAGACGCTAAAGAAGGACGGCGGTAAGGCGGTGTGTGAATAAAGACAATTGTATCAGAAGTCTTTTGTATGTATTAGCTGTATTCCATTATTTGTAAGCGCATATATAAGGCTATGTACGCCCACAGTTGAAGGGGTTGGAAAAGTGATTGCTGGGGTTTGGTCTGTTGAGAGGAAGAATTCCTTACTCTCCATAGCCCAAATTGATAGTAAGATCTTGTGTGTGCTGTAGAGAGATCCTTGGCAAGGTGAGATGCAAGGAAGTTTAATGTTAATCTATCTTGTGTGTGCTAATTTATCATCCTAAATGTTGTTCTTATATTCTGTATGAGTGGTTATATTCCATACTTACGTGATGTTGCTTGCATATGTATGTATGATGCTTTACTCTAAGTATGTTTGTTATATTGTGTTTATGAACTTATAATAGGGGTGTATTGGTAAAATTTCTACTATGGGGATTTTACCAACTACATGGACTGAAAACCATGAAGCTGCATTTCAAGGCATTAAAAGGTATCTCGCTAGTCTCCCAGCGATCCAACCACCAGAGCACGGTGAAGAACTAAGAGTATATCTCGCAGCCACATCATAAGCAATCAGCGTTGTACTTGTCAGAACCAAAGGGGGAGAAACGTCGATATATTATATAAGTAGAACCCTGCAGGGAGCTGAAAAGAACTATACCAAGATTAAACAGTTGATCTTAGCCCTGGTTTTTGCATCTCAGCGACTGCGTCCATACTTCCACAACACCCTATTACTGTCCAAACAAAACTCCTATCAAATCCATTTTGCACACCTCTCAGAGAGTGGGGCGAATTGCTAAATGGAATACTCAAATTGAGCAGTTCGGCGTAAAGTATGAAATTCGTACAGCTCTGAGATCGCAAATCACCGCCGACTTTCTTGTTGATTTCCCAATCGAGAAAGAAGAGGAGGTAGAAGAAATACCATTTATGCACGATGAGCGAGAAAATGAGGTGCCAGAATTGTTGAAATGCAGTCCTACAAGTTGGGAGGTATATGATGGTTCGACGAATAAATAAGGAAAAGGAATTGGCATTGTATTGACCTCGCCGAAAGGAGCCAGAATAGTACATTCGCTAAGACTAGAATTTCCGGCGACCAATAATGAAGAAGAATATGAGGCAGTAATACATGTTATGCGACTCATTATAGAAATAGGCATCATCGATGTTCGATTGACGAGTGACTCTCAGTTGGTGATTCAGCAAATTTTGGACGTTATCAAGTTGTCGATTCTTCCCTGCAGAAGTACCTAAAACTTGCTATGGAGTATGCTCAGGAGATTCCTGGTATCAAGTTTCGCCACATCTGCAGAAAGGACAACAGGCATGTTGATGCTTTAGCCTTTATCTCGTCTAAGATGACGGATCCGGAGATCACTTCAATAGCCATTGAGAGAGTGCAACAGTCTTCTATGGATGAACGAGAGCAAAGAGAGGTGTTGACAATGGATACTGAAGAGTCAGCAGAGACAAATTGGAGAGCGCCTATACGATTTTATTTGGATCGCCTTACTATGTTAGGAAAGAAAATATTAGCTCATCAAGTAATCAGTAGATCGGCGAACTAACTCAAAGATGAAATATTAGATCGCATATCATTTTCTGGACCTTTGTTGAGATGTGTATCAAGAGAAGAGGGCAAGAACCTGCTGGAAGCAATTCATGAAGGAGACCGTGGAAACCAGCGTGGTCAAGGATCCTTGGCCTTGAAAGTAAGAATGCAAGGGTATTACTGGCCATGGATGAACAATGACACCAAAGAATATGCTCGCCGATGTAAAAAGTGTCAGTTGTTTGGAAAAATGATCAAAGGGCCGGCGACATTATTAAATTCAGTACTCAGTCCTTGGCCTTTCGACAAGTGGGGCATTGATATCATAGTACGTTGACTCCAGGATCAGGGCAAAGAGAATATAGAATAGTAACAACTGATTACTTTACCAAATGGTGTGAAGCTAAGGCTATCAAGAAGAAATCAGGGCAAGAGGTATTCAAGTTTGTTTGGGAAAATATATTTGTAGATTCGGCGTGCCAGCAGAAATTTGCACAGACAATGGGAAAGAGTCGGCGAAAATATCAGAGATTTACTCGCTAACTATGGTGTCAAGCTGGGAAAATCAACTCCACTCTATCCTCAGAGCAACGGACAAGCGGAAGCAACAAACAAAACTATTGGATTGGGTATGAAGAAGCGAGTAGAGCCACATAAGAAAGCATGGTGTGAACATTTGCATAATGTTTTATGGTCTTACATGACAACTGTTAGAGAAGCAACTGGGGCATCTCCCTTTCTTCTTACCTTTGGCGCTGAGGCAGTACTTCCATCCGAAGTTATCTTACCAACGACAAAGCATGAGGCATGGGAGAAGAATTTAAACACTGACTTGATACTGGCAAAACTCGACGATCTAGAAGAACAACGGTTAATCGCGGTTACACACATGGAAAATTATCATCGGCGATTATCCCGAGAGTACAACAAGCGAGTTATCCCTAGAGAGTATCAACCCGGCGAGCTGGTGTTGCGCGAAGTACCTCAATCTCAGCGAAAGGGGTGCAGGAAGTTGTAACCAGTGTGGGAAAGCCCTTACATAGTCAAAAGAATAGAGGGGAGCGGGGCATATGTGTTGATTGATGAGCACGGCGTAGAATTGGAGTATCCATGGAACGCCAAGTACATCAAAAAATATTACCCCTGAAATTATAATGTAAAAATCTGAAGTCTTGGGTTGACATAATACCCAAGAAGTCTTATTAGCTTATGTAAACAACATCGAATAAGATCTGGGGACATAGGTTTGCTATTATGCGCCGTATCCCGTCAACAAATTGTTGTGTCCTTTACTTTTCGTCGATTAGCTAAAACCGCCAAGGTTAACCAAGGTTAACTAATAACGCCGAAGACATAAGCTTAAAGGCTTCGTCGAGTAAAGGGCTAAATAGTTGTGACCAAAAGAAGGGTCTTACCATAAAATCTAAATACAATATATTGAGGCAGAAAGCCATATAACAAAACCCTGATCAGGTACTATTTTAAGGCAAAAAGCCACTGACAAAGGTAAGAAATTCCACCTAAAGAGCTAATAGCTCTCGCTCAACAATGGTTACATTATATGAGTAACTTAAGGGAATGCAGTAACTTGCTTATTCTACTAAGTGAAAAACCACCTTGTCCGTAAGTCTGGCCTTATTAGCTGTAAAACCAGCCGCGTTGCTTGTTGATATGTAAGTGTCTGGCCTAAAAATATAAGACTCCCAAAGGAGAAAGCCACTGCATTAGCGTACAAATAAGACTAACTGGGTAAACCAAAACACTTATAATATGATCGCGGACGGGCACAAGTAGCATCGCGGGGGAGTGGTAATTGAGAGTCTCGCACGATAGTCAGCAGGACAAGCATAGGACATCACTTGGAGATAGGATAAGTTATTGACAGTAAATAAGCATAAATACTTTGTATCAGATAAGAAAGGCAAGATAAAGTTTGATCCACTGATTAGAAAAAGGGTAATACAGATCAAGTAAACTAGTTTCCTCAAAAAAGTTGTGAACACAAAAGATGATTGGAAGTCTACTAAACATAGAAGATAACAAAACAACAAGACTAATAACCTACAGGGTACCCTAGGAGTCAGAGATCTCCCAATGTCTTAAACCTCTAAAAGCTAATCTTCTTCAGATGCTGATCCATCACCGTCACTGCTATCCTCATGATCATCGCTCCCTTTCTCACAGTCTTGTGTCTTCTCTTTGGCGACAGGTTTGGTTGGAAGATCATATTCCGCTGGGATGGCGAGATTGCGCTTGGAAAATTCATCATTAACATAGTCTTGTGTGGCGACAAAGGCAAGATTGAGCAACTCCTTGTCATGTTGAGCTTCTTAATCTCAAAGTTTTTTCAGAGCATCGTTCAATTCTTCCTGGCGGTTGTCGAGGATATTCCCTACATACTCAACCTTGCCGTCTAAGGACTTGATCTTCTCCTCACATTTCTGATGCTCTTGAAGCTTGGTGTTCAACTCGACGATCTCCTTAGGGCATTCACGGTGATCTTCCAAGGCTTTATTCAAACTTTCCTCACAACCATTGTGAAATGCGAGCTTGACAGCTAGCTCAGAACTATTTTAAGTACAAAGTTTATGGTCTTCAACCACTTGCTTTTGCCTTTCCAACTCTCCCTCAAGATGTTTGATCCGCTCTGAAAATAAGGAAGTAACACATGATCAGAACTGAGGTAAAAGAAAATCATAGTAAGAAGCACCCTAGAAATCTACCTTCTAACTCGTTCGCATGCCTACAAGCACCCAATTGGGCCTCCCTAAGAAGATTCAAGTTATATTCGAACTTAGGATTAACGCTTGGGCCCAGTATACTCGTTATTTGGTGTTGTTGGGAGGTGACTTAATCGTTAAGTTGCCTGGATCTATCCCCATGAATCTGGGCGAAGTCTTTCCATCATTGGATCTCTAGCTGAGCCGCATCTCTCTCGGTAATTGCATGATTCAGCTGTGAGGTCAAGTTATCAGCCCTATCTTTTTCAATCTGCCACAGAGAACTAACTCGAGTATGATCCACCATAGCCTTCTCCTTGGCTTTGTGAGCGAGTTCTGCTAGGCGACGAGCATTGTCACGTTCACTCTCAACCCACCGAAGCTTCGTTTTAGAGGCTTTGAGAAGATGATCAAGGTTTTCATTAAGTTCACTAACATGATTTAACTCTCGGCGATACGACTTGACATCCTTGGCCAAACCAAACAACAAATCACATTGCCTAGCGTTAGCATTAACCAAGTTGTCAATCTCGATTTCGGCACGCTTCAGCCGGCTGTCAGGATGCTGTCGGTAACCTTGGAAGGGACGAGGTCTAAGGTTCTCGGCAAAAGTTAAAAGTAAAATAAAAGGGCAATAACGTAAAGATTGTTAAGGGGCATGATAATCTTACCATTAAGCACATCTCGCTCGCCGATATTCTTTCGATCCATCTCGTTGGAGATATTTGACAACTGTTTTTTCCTTCTCAAGCTCATGCTTGAGGTCACAATTCTCTCGGCTCAACTCGCCGATCATATCACCTTACGCTTTAAAGGTATCTATGAGACTAAGAGCATGTTGGTATACCTGAGGCAGAAAGAAAAGAAGTTAGTACGAGATAGAGAAATAATAAAAAGCAAGAAGTATTAGAAACAAACAATTATTACCATGGTGGCTAAATTGAAATTCTCTTAGAAAGACAGATCATGCGCCACAGTAGATAGATCGTCAGTGTCGACGAGGCTAGTTGAGGAGTACTTCACCAGAGATTCATAATAGAGAGAATTATAATCATGACCTTCCTCGAGACTGAGTAACCTAAAGAAGGAATCAACTAGCATATTAACTACTTCGCCGGTACATCCTCTCCTTGGCTCAATAGCATGCCTGTTACCGAGTGGCATCTTATTCAAGGTAAAAACGGATGAGTGAGGAAAATTATGAGTACCACTCTTGCCGAGGTTCCCAGTCGTTACGACATTCTCATTTGTAGTCAGGGCAACATTATCAGTAGTAGTCTCGCCAATCTGGATAGTGGAAATATCAGACTTGTGATCAAAGTGGAATCCCATATGATCTTAATCCATCATCTCTACGTCAACGTTTTTTTCTTCAGGGATTGTCTCGGAATTGCAGGGAGGAGTGACTTTTTCTTTGAAATTAATGATAAGCTTGCCAGATTTTGAGGATGAAGACTTCGTCGAGTCAAGAATTTTCTCCTTTAGCTGAGAAGAAGAGCTGGAGAGCTGAGTCAAGCCCTTGTCAACTACAGCGGGAGGTTTCTCTACATATTTATCTGAAGGCGTTGGAGCAGATGGCTTCGCTGAAAGTTTCTCCAGTTTCCTGCGAAGCTCATCACGTTCATGTTGCTGAGTCAGCTCCTCAGTCCTCTAGAAATCAAACATCAATCTCGTTATTCAGATCCGGAAACAAATAGAGGCAAATATAGATATATATTTAAGAACATATAGGATGTTTGTTATGTTATCTTCCGCCTCCATCTCTGTCTGATTTCTTTTCTTGCTTGATTTTTTGCTTTTTTCAACGTCGTTAGCATCATCAGCCGCTAACAACAACCAGTTACCCTTAGATTCTTTATGAATAATACCATCGACGTCACGATATAGTTTTTGTTCAGTCCAATGCACTTGGAGGAAGTTATAATCCTTGAAACGTTCATGACCTTCGACGAAACTAGTTCGAGGCTTTGTTTTTGCTTCGTCGAGCCACCCCATCAGCCGGGGACCTTCAAGCCAACATGGCAGATTTTACCAGCCACCCTCAGTACTTTTGCAAGCAGTGGGAACGTCTTTGGAAGCTTTCTTTTCTACCTCGCCGAGCATAATCTCGACGGGTTTCAAAGTTCTTTTGATGACAAATCGATACACCCAAGGTCCCCCCCTTTTCACCGAAGGCTTAGCATCATATTGAAGCATAAAGTTATCGACAGGGTAAGACTCAGGTTTAAATTTACCTTACTCAAACAAGTCAGGGTAATTTGAACGGTCTTCACGGCGAAGTTTCCATTCCATCAGTATGCGAATCGCGTTACCGGTAAGTTGGAAAGGGCTCTTCTGGATGCGCATCAGGAGGTCAAGAATGAACTTGTCGGCGGGATCATAAAGAGGAAATTGCATTCCAGCTTTAAGCCATCCATAGGCAACTACCGCTCTCATGTCGTTCTGGTCGTCTCGCTGAAGATCATCAAGAGTCATAGGAGTTGTTGTTTTGGATACGCCGTCGAACTTGGACAGCGTCAGCGGGTGAACATCGATCTTGTCATATGAACAATATTCGTCCCATTGGAGCCATGTGGTCTCTTAGTGGATTTGGGAGGGGCAGGCCTAGTCAGCGAGTCTACTTCAGAAGATGCCTTGTTTGGTGATTCAACATCTTTAGCAGAGGATCTAGTTTGGCGAGTGGATTCCAGAGCAGAAGAAGCCATCGAAAAGGTAGTTGCAGGCGAGATAGAGATCACCGGAAAAGATGAACAAGCCGGAGAAGATGAACAGTTGAAACAAAAGATGGAAAGAGAAGAACCAGAATACAGAAATAACTTAGAAAGGTTGTGAAAATGACTCTAAGGAAGGACTACGAAGAAAACTGACAGATTTGGGGGGTGAAATAGCTCGAAGAAGGGAAGCAGCATCAGTTTTTCGATTAGGGTTTCAAAAGAGAAGGTTTGCAGAGGGTTTTTGGAGAATATGAAGTTGTAAAAATTTTTCGGAAATAAACTTTGAGTGGAGAGAGATAAACCAATTTATAGGGGGAGAAGTGAAGCTGAACCGGTGCTCTAGGTTATAGGTCAAAAGCAAAAGACTCACGCATGAAAGACACATGGCACATCAAAGAACGGGGTTCGGTATTTTCGGCGAAAGAAGGAGATTTCATTCCCGGCGACTAAAGATCTTGGAAACGAAAGAGGCAAAATGTAAGGGTAGAAAATACCTTCACCCTACAAAATCATCTTAGAGGTGAAGTTGCACGAGAAGACTACCTTTGAGAAGCATAAAATCATTGGCGGGAAGCCTTGGCGAATTACCAAAAGATCAGCGTGAAGGGAAGCTAAGGTCACACCAGCGAATGTCATGAGATTGATAGAAGAGCGAAGTCATACTGGCGAGAGAAGGACACGTCAGTGAAAGTAGTTTAGAAGTAGTTGGCATTAATTAGTGATCAGAACAAATATAATGAGAGTTGACTCGTTGACTCAGTGGATTCCGCGTCAGCAAACTTATCTAGATTGAGGGGAAGTTCGCTGAGAGATTGAAGAGGAAATAGAGTTCGCAAAGATTACATTTGGGCGAGTTAGGACAAAATAGTGTCAGAGTGTAAGATTGTTTTATTAGTTGTAACCCATTGTAATATCTCTATATAAGGCGAGAGACCCCTACTGTATGAGGGGTTGGATGAAATTTGTTCTGGTCTAGAGAGAGGAAAAGTAGATCTCATCTTCTTGCTCTCCCTAGCCCAGTGCTGTAACAGGAGTAACTTAGAGATTAATTGAGAGAGTTTGTCCATAGAAGGTGAGTGATGTAATCATGCTTATTACAGTGAAATCCCTTGGATGTAAGCCTCATTAAGGAGGACGAACCAAGTAAACTCCTGCAAGTATCTCTAACTCTTATCTCTTTATTATCTTGTTGTTGTATGGTAAATATGTGTTGTTTGTGTATGTATGATTGGGTGTGCACTATAAGATCTAGTAATAGGATTTTATACTATTACACTGGTCCGTCCTTTATAAAGCATAACTTTTGTAGTTTTACATAACTTTGAATCATCACAAAAGCAACGAGTAAAGTCATGTTGGCAGCCCTAATTATTGTGCTTTCCTCACCGTATCTAACAAGGACTTACATGGTGAGGGTGCACAACACAATTAGGTTGTGTCGAGGGAACAATGTCTTGTTCACCATTGGTGATTAAAACAGAATCTCCTATTTCAGTAGGTTTTCCACCACAAGTAGCATTAGGCTTAGATTTCGCCTTTCCCCTTTTCTTGTTTTCCACCAGTAATAACCCAAGTATCTCATGAAACGATTGCGTTATTCCAAGATTCTCTTAGGAAATTAACACAAGACCTTCAATGATTTCACCTTTGGTGGCCTTACTCGGGTAATGATTCCCGTTGGCACTTATTGTTCTATCAATATTAGGAGCAATAGGATCTTTATTCCCATCTTTCTCATCAAGGTTTCCTGAGAGAAGATTAGGTTGACTATTCTCTTGCAAGTTAGTCGATCTCCAATTGGGAACATCAGATCTAGTCTTCGCATTTACAAAGTGTTCCTTTCTATGGAGATTATGAGAGAACTTTGTAGAGCGTTTATAGGCGAAACTTGGGTTATCATAATACTGATTTTTATGCCTAAAGGTTGGACGTTCACAACCTGCATTAAGATGATTAGCCTTGGTGTTCGATCTAGGTTTGATTTCCAACACACTTGCATCATTACAAATGTTGGCTTTTTCGTTCCTTTTACGGAATCTGCATCTTCTTTCCAAGTAACTTTTGTTACCACAATAAAAGCAACGTTTAGTAACAAAAGGAGTGGGATGCTCATTGTTACCTGGATATTGTCGAGCTTGAAAGGCTTTGCTCTTTTTATCCTTAACTTGTGGTAGAGGTATTTCACTTTTGGAAATTGTAGTAGCTAATGAGTGCCGAACTCAACAAATATAAATTCCTTACTTTACTAACACTAAATAATAGTATGGGTAAGCAGGTTTGTTCCTGAGGGAGAGAGCTAAGTTGCGAATCTAATTGTATGCAAGTTTGTGAAAAACAATGAATGAGAATGATCAAGGAATTCCTATCAATCAATGAAATCGGCACAATCAATTTGCAGCCATATTTCTCACAATAATCTATTTATCACCACCCTAGAATAGTTACAAGCTCATTATCCTAAGCAATTCCACAATCACCTACTAGAATAAGTTCTCTAGATGATACTATTCAATTAGACCACCTAAAACAAGCTCTCTAGGGTGTAATCAAATCAAAAGCATTAGGTTCTATGAATAGGGGTACGACCTAGTCACTTTCTCATAAGCTCCGATTGTAGACTAAGGTAATTTTTCTACTTCACAATCGTTTAAAAGCATCCCGCCATCAACAACCATGAATCACTACTTCTTGTTATCAATCTAGACAATTACGGGTCGAAGAATCTCAAACTAGCATTCAACATCAACTAGGTACTTGATTACGTACTCAAGCAACTCGAAAATCATTCATATATATTCAAGTGAGGTAGAAAATTAACAACAAATTTCATAGAGATCAAAATAGACTTTATGTAGGCAAATCAATGGCTTAAATTCATTATTTCAAGTTCAATCCTCAATCAATATGCAAATTAGCTACAAAGGAGTTCATGTTCTTGATAATATAACACAAAGAAATAAGAGTTCAAAGTGTAACAAATCTTGAAGATAAAACCCAATTGAGGAGCCAGTGGTATGGATTCTTGTTGATGTGTGTTGGCGGGACTGGATGTATGGAACGACGGTGGAGTATGGTTGTTGTTGCTGATGTGAAGGTGGACTACAACCAATGAAGAACCTCGCTGGTGAAGGTATGCACAACAACTTCTCGAGCTGGTGGTGTAGTGGATTGTATGGACGTGATGGCGGTAGTGTCGGTGATATGGAAAGATGGTGGAACTCGAGTTGTTGCTGCGGTGGAGTGCTGTAGGTGGTGATGGTGTGAACTAGATGCAAGAGACTGGTGGTATGGATGAAAGGTGCTATGAACTAGTGGTGATGGTTATGGAGAGGAGCAAAACTCCTCTATGTTGAGGTAGCAGTGGAGGCGGTTTCTGGTGGTCGAGGGATGATATGAGATCCTTATTCTTCTTCTATTTATATCTCCAATTCTTGTTGCAAATCTGTAATTCATTAAACTCCTTAAAATAGCTCTTTTCTGACACCAATTACCCATAATAATCAACGGCAACAACCAATATCTCCCTGTTTTGCCGGCTAAAATCTCTTGTCCAAAACTGAACCAAAAATCTTGTAATTCATACCCAACTTTCGTGTGGCTCTAAGGTTCAAAATCCTCTCCAAACTCTTCTCAAAACCCACCAGACTCAATGGTTAGCCGCGCGAACAAAGGTGGCTCAGTTCAATAACAAAACTGAACTTGAACTGTCAATCAGGACTTTCAGCAAAGACATTGTGTGAATAAACTCTGTCAACAGATTTCAGCTTGATTTGTACTTTTAAGCTCCTGAAAATATCCGTCCCTGCAAGATTGATTCATTCACACACAAACCAATTTCCCAGATATTATCATTTCGAATCCAATTCATTCATAAAATCCCCCATATTACGTCCATAACTTGATTTCTCCTGGTAACAACTCCAACACGTACCCAATCCTCATGTTGTACTTGTATTCGGAATTCTTCTAACTCTTGCGAACCAATCATCCTCAAATCAGTGACAGGAAGCATCAATTCTTTCCTGGTTTCTCTCGGCAAATCTGGATAACCTCCAAAGACAGACAAACCAAACCACTGAACCCTCGACTAGTTTCTGGCTCCTGTAGTCTTCAAATAAACCCTGGCAAATGACCCTTGAATCTTGGATGTGCAACCACTGAACCCATGGCTAGTAGTTTCGTCTGAAGCTGAAAGAACGAAAATGATTTTCGGACATCAAATTTCGACAACAACAAACGACCGCGGCTTATGTGGCATCTAGGTGGCGAAAAAAATAAAATTTTAAATTCATATAGTTTAGTTTCTCTCTGCTTAATTTTCTGAGTCTCTTTCTCTCTTCCTCGCCTGGTCTCTTTCTTCTTCTTCTGCTCATTTACTGTATCTGCCCAAAAGCTACTCCTACATTTCATACCTGAAATCTGGGTTGGTAACATTAGATCAGATGTTGATTAGTTTCTAAAGAGTAACACTAGATATGGGC
>JAJJMA010343535.1:0-13762 GCA_023529015.1 Papaver nudicaule
CCGTCTTAAATACCCATTTGTGTACTAGTGAAATGACATTGCTGCTACTTTATCCGAGCTACCAGACAGTCTTTGGAGATCATTCTTTAGAAAATCAATTTATTTATATTTAAGTGATAAAGTTGAGGAGAGATCACTAATTAATTTTTCAAGTTCATGATCTTTCAGGATAAGGGTTTTCTCTACCTTTTCAAGATCAGATATTAACTGAATGTTTTCTTGAAATAGGTCCTCGCTCTTACTTTACAACTTATGAATTAGATCGTCAACTTCATTATGCTTAGATCGTCGTTCATCTGAAGTATTTGCCATTACAACAATTTCTTCATGACCTAGTTCAAATTCATGTTGGTCAGACATATCATCGAACCGAGATGAGAGAGCATTATCCCTTTTATGGTATTCCTTGCTAGGGCATATGACTTTCATGTGTCCAAAGCCTCGACACTTGAAACATTGCACATCAACAAGATCATCCTCATCCCGATCAGGATTAGGTTTCAATGCTGGTAAGGATCCTCTACTCCTGAATCGCCTGTCTCTTTTAGATCTTAGAATATCTTTGAGGTCTTGTCTAATCAGAGACAGTTCAGTATCTACTTCTTTATTGTCAAGGTCTTCATACTCATCAGCTCATGGTAATTTTTATGGAGAGGAGGTGCACGAAGTGCTTACATCTTCAAAAGCGATAGATTTCTTTTCATATTTTCGCTCATGATCGAAGATCTTTAGCTCAGCAACAAGGTCACTTCTTGTTATAGTTAAGCCGTGAACTTATTGGATGGCATGTTTCTTTGACTCGTACCTTGAGGGTAATGACCTTTACACACAATGTCCCTTTCCGGAATAGCTTTTCCTAAGGTGTGACAGGCATTCATGATCTCGGACAATTTGTGGTCAAATTCTTCAAAGGTATCATCCTCAAGCATTCGAAGGTTTTCCCAGTCAGACATGAGGTTCTGAAGTCAAGCTTCTTTTTATGCTGAATTCCCTTCGAATACGATCCTTAATCTATTCCAAGCCTCTTGCGAGGTTTCACATGTGGCCACGTGATGGAAAATATCAGGTGTTACTGCATGAATGATGGCGTTAAGCCCATCATAGTTTTGCTTGGCAGCTTGACTTTCCACGTCATTATATGTGCCAATGTCTTTGGGGACAGACTCACCTTCTACCAGGATAGTTGGAGATGTGTATCCCTTTTCGACATAAACCCAGGTTTTGAAATCCCGGGCTTGCAAAAACAATCTCATTGCAGTCTTCCACCATAGGTAGTTTGTGCCATCAAACTTTGGTGGTAAGTTACAAGCTCTTATGCTTTGCTTCCTAACTCACAAAACGCGATAAACATAAACAGTTACTCCTTTAATGTGTTTACCGGCTCTGATACCAATTGAAAAAGCAGGGGTACCGAAATACAACCAACTTTTCGTTTGGGCTCGTGAGACTTATGGTCAGATCTGGACGATCTCAAAAATCAATATCCAGATCTGTTAACCTGAGTTTGGATCACAAGGATCAGTCCAACGCAAGACAGAGTCTTGGTAAATCCAAGGGATGGATTGAGGACATCGATCAGGTTTATTAATAACGTACTTCTTGTGTTTGCTTTAATATATAATCAGAGAATATAATGCGGAAAGTAAAGCACACAAGACACCAGAGATTTTTTTAACGAGGAACTACGACCTGTAGAAAAACCTCGGGACCTCGCCAGATTGAACACCGCATAGTACTAACTGTCTACAAACACTAGCCTACTATAAGACTTCGGTCTGGGATGTAGCAGAGACAACTCCATCCCTCAAAGCGAATTGGATATTGTCGCACTCCTTACGTCTCTAAATCCCCCACAGATCGTCACGCACTTGATTCCCCTAGCTGGCGTCCTTTACAGGCCTAGGAGTTGCTTTAACCGTTGTTAAAGGCTTATGTCAACAATACCGGCTTTGCAAACTTAATTACTGACTGTATGTTTCGAACTGTCCTCTTCAGTTTAACATACGTAAAGTGACTTCCTACGGATTTCTCCAGGTTATATGGAAATCTACTTACAAGCGGGGGCTGACAAGTAAACCGAGTAAACTATGCCAAACTTGTCTCTACCTCAGTTGTAAAAAGTATCACTTAAGAAACTTATACAACTAGAGCTAACTATGTCTTACAACACCGTGCGTTGCTTCCTTCAACCTTGTATGTAACGTATCAGTTCATGAATAGCCTTATTGCAGAAGATAAGGACTATAAAATAGACAAGAACGTGACAGGTTAATCTGATAACAACCACAGAGGTACGTTATCGCCTACTTGTGCTTCCCAACTATCAAGATAAGTCTTTATAGTCGTTAGGTAAATCCCACAGAGGAACTGCTACCTAATAGAGGACCACAACAAGCTTACACCGAAAAGCAAAGAGTTTACGATCAATTTCACAGAGAAACTTCACGTATGTTTGATGCTTGTGGTTTTCGTTCTTTAACCCTCTATTTATAACACTCAATAAGATAGGTTGCTTAAAGCAACTAGTTTCTTAACCTAAAGATTAGCAAGTGTCCGTATAAACGAACCCGTTACTTGGCTTGCACAGAAAGAAACTCTAGATTTATCTTAGTTGGAAATCTTTTATCATTTATTTTCCAAGTGTTTTGTTAGCTCAAAAACACTTCAAGATAAATATCCAACCGGCCAGAGATAATCTTTATCTTATTGACTCATTGAGTTTCGTTAGATGGATCACATAAGATATTCTGATAAGCACAAGTACAACTAAGAGATAAAGGAGTCGGATGTTTAACCCGTGTGAAATTCCCGCAGAATATTCACGAACCGTCCGTCTGAATTCAGGCCAAATACATTGAATCTGATGTTCACGTACATGTACGTGTACAGATCAACGTTTCGAGACACAAAAGAATTTTTCGTGCCATTGTTCACGAACCGGTTCGTGAACCGCCCTTGCTCAGATTAGGGTTTAACTGGATCCGCTGGAAGTTCTGGGCTGGGACAGTACTTAGACGTGTTATTACGTCCTCAGCTATAATCCACTAGACTCTGATCTAGACAACTTCTTTCTATTCATCTGTTTCCCAAATGTGATTTGTAAACCATTGCACTGGAAAGGGTATCGAATCTATCTCATGCATCTTGTAACCTTAGTATTGTGGGAACAAATACTAACATAACTCATGGTTATGTAGACAAGAATACAAAATCTCAGTCGCTATAACTCTACTAAAGTAGCCGACTATTTCGGAAGATAGAATAAGTAGAATAGAAGAACTTCCATAAAAGTCATAACTCCTACTAACCTTTTGTCGATGAAGAATGTTCGATGTCTTCTTCATATTCACTGTCTTCGTCTTCAAGGTCTGTACTACTTTTTCTATATCCCAATTCTGAAATCTAAGCTCTAGTAGGCTAAATCAAGAATTGTGTTTTGACACCTAAAACTGACAACCAGCTTGACATACCAACGCTAGTGGGTTTGCTCGGACAATGCCCTAACACAACTGGATACCATCCGGTTACACAAACAAATCTAATAAATCGTATTCTTATTACAACAGATCAATATCGAGATGTAATGTAACTGGTGCATAGCACGGGTCCACCTAATTGTGAACTACTTGAGATGGTATTGAAGTTTAGTAAAATTTGTTTCCGCAGTGTTAAGCCGAGATTAGCCTATGCTTTTTTTTAATTGTGTGAAAGCATTAATACTATGAGTGCACTTTAGATTGACTTACTTAGAACTGTGGTAAAGAGTATCCGAAACATCACCTGGGAATTTGAAAAGGTGGGCAGCTTGCCCAATGTAGTAGGTCTGTAGTGCTGGTAAAAATCTCCCGGAGAAACTCACCATGTCCTGGGAATCATCAAATAAGAACAAAAATGATACTTTCAGAGCATAGCTTAAGAAAAATCATCAAGCATTAGACATCCAAATGCCGCATTAACCAATGCGGCAACTTCACCCCAAAATACCATACAATTAACACTTACATGAGGTCTCAAACTGACTGACATATCATGGTTATGTCATTTATGCAAGTATACTTACAATTACTCCCTGGACCATCTTTTCAGCTCATTCATTTAATTAAACTACTAATGGCATGATTGAATTAAAAGGGGAACAACAAACGTATGGAAAAAATAAGGGGAATCTCTCTATTAGTCTCAAATACAGATGTATTAGGAATCATAATCATCAAAATAAAAGAGAAATTTTGTAAAAGGGTCGTATATTATGACCGGCTTTAAGATTTGGGTCGTACATTTGTCCAAATTAGAGTTCGGGTCGCTTGACCGTGAGTCAACGTCAGTTAAAGTCAAACCCGTTATTTAGAATATTACAAGTATGCCACTCAGTTAAATCCCATATTATCCCGTTTGCCACTCTGTTAGATTTGAAATGAAAGGCAGAAATTGTGCCACGTAGATGATCTTAGAATCGTTCTTTTAGAATATTGGATAGAAACGTGTACGGTTTGAGATCATTTTGTCTGCTTAATTAGAAAAGAGAACACTTTCTTTCATCGGGAGAAAGTGAGCAGCCGAGAGAAAGAATTAGAGTTCATTTATGTGTACCGGAAGGGTCGATTTCAAGTCGTTTTATTAGGGGATTTTGAGGCGAACACATCATATGACTTCACAACTACAAGGATTTGCAGTATGACGGAGAACAAATTTTCAGAGTAAGTTATTGTCTGTTTTTGTTTAAATTAGGTTACCCTAATTCAGATCTTTGATTTGTGTATAGTTGTTCAACTTTATTAGTTTATTAGAAATTATTCTTCTGTAATATGTTTGGGTTGTTGTTATTTCTTCATCGAAAATCCTATTGCAGCTATTTATAATGATTCGGTGCTATTGGGGTTTTGGTTGTAAATTTTTTTTTGGGGATTTGTATGTTGGACTTCCTGCCATGCGAGGCACATATGCTTAGAGAAGGTTTTTGGTTCTTTTGAAGACAGTTATAGGTAGCCATTTGTGGGTTGTTGCATACTTTCTTCATTGTTTTTTTTTTTTTTCTTTGTCTGATGAGTTCAAGTTGTTTGTGGAATGACATAGGGAATTTAGGCTCAGTCTGTTTAGAGACGTTCCGCTATATCGAATTCCTATAGAAAGTTGAGCTATTTAGATTTGAGGGTTCTTTTGGATCATAAGAATACTTTGTGGACCTGGATAGGAATCGAGACATGGTTTTGGTGCCGGCATGTTTAGGATGTCATTGTATCGTTAAATGCCTCAAGCTTAACTGCATCACTAATTCATTATACATGAAATGTGTCTGGTAGTGTTCAAAAGGAAGTTAGTGTGATACTGACATATGTACTTAAAATTACGTATATTTATGTGTTGCTTACTTTGTGGAGCTATTTTTCCTCACTTTCATTGAGCCTGGACATATGTAACATCCACCATCTTGAAACTTAATCACAATGACATTGTAACTGTGTGAATTATTTTCTGTTCAAGTGTAAGTGAAATTTGGTATGTGCTTTGGTGAAGGATGGTTATCCTGTCTACGCCAAATATATGTGCTTATACTTTGTTTTACTTGCTGTCATATCAACTTAATCTTTGAAAAATCTTTCATTTGCGGATTTTAGTATTCAATATACATTGATTGTGTTGCAGGTGTGTACCTGAACTATGTGCCTGATATGGTAATTCCTAGAGGCAGACCTGGTGCTACTGCAGCCTGTATAAGCAGAGCTGGTGGTGCAGCTGGTAGAGGCAGAGCTGGTGGTTTTGTAGGTGTTAGGGGCAGAGGTAGTGAGTCTGCAGGATGCAGGCAGAGGTGGTGCTATTGCAGGTGGTAGAGGCATACCTACTGACTGTGCAGGTGCTACAAGAATAGCTGGTGCTGCTGCAGGTGGTAGAGGTAGAGGTGGAGGTGGTGCTGCTGCAAGTGGTAGGGGCAGGGGAGCAAGATGTTTGGCTAGGAGCAGGGGAATAGGTGGTTTGCCCAACATCTCTTTACTTGTCTTTACTTTTTATAAAAAATGTCATTGTAGAACATACAGATGGTTGTACCACTGAATTGCAGGTTGAAACTGGTTGTGAATGGTTTTGGATGATTAAATTGTAATTTTGAATAGTTCTGAATGGAATTGCAGGTTCAAAACTGGTGTAACGGTTTAGAAGTTTGTTTGCAACTGTCTAGAAATACTTGTAAAAATACGATCCGAAATTTTGTTTAAAAACGATCCGAAATTTTGTTAAAAAAGCGGTCCGAAATTTTAAAAAATGGTACGCTACTATGACGTTTAACTAGTGGCAAACGGGTAATAAGCTGACGTTAACTTTCCTAACGGTTTGACTTTGACTGGCGCTGACTCACGATCAAGCGACCCAAACTCTAATTTAGACAAATGTACGACCCAAATCCTAAAGTCGGTCATAATATATGACCCTTTTACAAATTTCTCAAAATAAAATGAGAAAATGTTTTAGGATGTATATACATGTAGTATATCAAATGTTTTGAGCAGAACAGAGCATTTAATTTTGTAAATGTGCTGCATATACTAGTTGAAAATTTTGAGAAAACCCATAGAAATGTTAGGCCAGTAGAATTGAAAAATCTTAATTAAAACTAAATTGGAAGGTACACGGTCTCTTCACTGGGGATTCAGTCATAGATTCTTTGAAATAGTAGAAGATCTAGCTAATCCTTCCCTTAACTCAACCAAAAACTTAGAAATACAAAACCTAAGCTCTCAATTAGCAGAAAGGACAAACTTTCAATAAACGAAATTTACATCGTAAAATCAAACATTGGTTTTTATTAGTTTGCTTCATAGATAAAGAGAGCTAGTGAATCACCTCTTGGGACTTTGGATATATTGAGTTGGCGATCCTCGATGAGAAACTGTCTATTGGATACCGAAGAATGGAGTATATTTGGATAACCAAAGTATATAAAAAATACAGGATACATAAAAAGGTATGGAGCTTAAAGAACATATATTTAACCCGTCCATCAGGTAGAACTATGGGGAAACATTGCCATCCTAGCAGAAGTAGGTCCTCTGCCATAGATCAGAGAGGTTAGACAAATGCAAAAACACCTAAAATTAACACATGACAAAGCATAAAAGGAAACCAAATTGGTATCCATATACTTACCATCAATGTTACTGCTACCAATGGGTCCTCTTGTAATTTAGCCTGTAATTGTCCCTATACAAATCATTAAATCAAACATTAGTTGAAGATACAGTTAACAACCACTTTTGTTGCAATTACTTTTAGATTAGTACGTACACAATATTGAATTCTTGTCATGACTTACCGTATTGGATCTTTCTATAGTACGTAAGTTGTTGCAGTACTGTGAGGGAGTGGAAAGAGATATTGTAGTATGGCAGCATGAAACATTTAACAATATTGTAGACTTGTCGTATGTCAAATGCAAACATAAAAAAAATGTAAAATTATGTATAACTTACTAAATTTAAGAAGAGTCCAGATCCAAGGCACAGTGTTATAGAGTGGCATACATGCAGTGTTACACACATGGGGAGGGATCAATTTCGTTTTTTGCAATACCTTTCTTTTTTTTGAAGCATTTTAACAAACAACCAAAGGGAAACCATGAATACATATTTGATATGAAATCCATAATCAAGAATTCAAACAAGTAAAACAAACTACAGATAAAGTGATGTAATTCCGAAATGAAAAGTATAATTGGATTAAGCCCCTAAACAGGTAATCAAGAATTCAATCAAAACTGAGAGTAATTTTAGGTACAAATAAATCAGAATACTCTCCATTTCTCAATTCTGATATGAAATCCATAATCAAGAATTCAAACAACTAAAAAGAACTACAAATAAAGTGATATAATTCCGAAATGAAAAGTATAATTGAATTAAGCCCCTAAACATGTAATCAAGAATTCAATCAAAACTGAGAGTAATTTTAGGTACAAATAAATTAGAACCCTCATTGCCAAATAGGATGAAGATACTTACTTTTTTTTGCATCGTTTAAAACATTCCCAAAACTTTACATGGCCTATTTTTTTATGAGATAAAATCATAGAGAAGGAGAAAGTGAAGATGGTGGTAGCGGTGGTGGTACAAAGGACTTGAAACAGTAGTCACAGGGAAGAAGGAGAAGAAATGAATGTGGCGAAGTTAACCGACGATAGAAAGTGGTCGAGGAAGTGGGGGTCATGCTCAAAAGTGGGGAAGTTGTAGGTGTAAATGAAGTGTAATAAAAATTGTAATGTTAATGGTGTGGGGCCACAATCAATGAGAGAGCTCCATTTCTTAATACTCTCCCCATATTCATCCAGAGTTTAAAATGGTGGGCTAGAAAGAATGGGAGATCAGTATTTTGGTTTTAATTATTATATATAAGGATAATTGAGGTTGCAAAGCCGGAATTATCAATAAGCTTTTAACATCGGTTAAAACAACTCCTAGGCCTGTAAAGGACGTCGGCTAGGGGAATCAAGTGCGTGAAGATCTATGGGGTATCGAGAGACGTAAGGAGTGCAACAGTAGCCAATTCGCTTGGAGGGCTGGAGTTGGTCTCTGCTACATCCCAGACCGAATCTTATAGTAGGCTAGCTTTGTAGATAGTTAGTACTATGCGGTGTTCAAGCTGAACGAGGTCTTAAGGTTTTTTTTTTCTGGATTGTTGTTTCCTCGTTAAAAAAATCTATGTTGTCTTGTGTGCTTTACTTTCGGCATTATATCTCTGATTATATATTTAAAGCAAACACAATTAGTATGTTATTATAACTGCAGAGTTGGTCCCAAATCCTTTCGGGGGATTCATTAATACTTGTCTTGCGTTAAGGACTGATCACTTGTGATCCTAACTCCGGTTACACAGATTTGGATATTGATTTTTGAGATCGCCCATATCTTACCAAAAGATTCACCAGCCCAAACGAAAAGTTGGTTGTATTTTTGTACCCCTGTTTTTTTAATTGATAGCATAGTCGGTAAACACATTAGAAGGCGTAATTGTCTGTGTTTATCGAGGTTCGTGAATTATGGAAAAAAGCATAAGAGCTTGTAACGTACCACCAAAGTTTGATGGCACAATTACCTATGGTGGAAAACTGCTATGAGATCGTTTTTGCAAGCACGATATTTCAAAACTTGGGTTTATGTCGAAAGAGGAAACACGCCACCAACTATCCTAGTTGAGGGTGAGTCTGTCCCCAAAGGCATAGCGGCTTATAATGAGGTGGAAACTCTTGCCGCTAAGCAAAACTATGATGGGCTTAACGCTATCATTCATGCAGTAACACCTGATCTTTTGAAAAGACGAGGGTACCGAGTACACCACCAATCTTTTATTGTAGTCCACCTATAAGTCAAACCTTGAACGATTCCTGTACTCAAGAACAAGATCTCCTTCAGATCTGATTGATTCACACAAGGGAGTCAATACAAGGATCCGAAAGGCTATGTCAACAACCAAGTACGATAAGTTAATTATAAATGACGAATCAAATATAACGCGGAAATAAAGTAAAGTACACACAAGATTTTTGTTAACGCAGAAACTACAAACTCATAGAAAAACCCCGAGACCTCGTCCAGTTTGAATACTCTTAAGTATTAAGCCGCCAACACCTACTCTCAGACTTCGGATTAGCTGGTGCAGACAAGATGACCCTAATACGACTATTAGTCACAAAGATTTCCCCTCAGTATCCCTACGCCTCCAACCACAGCAAGGTGGTCACGCACATGTACTCCCCTACGCAAACAGACGTCCTTTACTGTCTTACGCAAGAGTTGCCTCACAGCCCGTCGCGAGGACTATCGCTACCCGGCCTCCAATCGGACGATTACAACCTTAGTGGACAGCAACCAAATATCGGCAGGTCAAATCGCTAAATGATATCCTTGGTAACTAACAGATATTTTATCGAAGTTCTTTTACACCAAGAGCGAGGATATTTAAGTTTACTTTGGTAATAAAATCCTCGAGATATCGATCAAGGTTTCAAAACCAAAACTCCCGAAAGAGCAACCTTTCATCCCAGTTGGAATCAAGCAGATAGTTGTAGCAAGTACAATATGATATGACCCGTGAAGAACAATGTACCTACAAAGAACAAATCTAATAACAACAATCTTGATTCCACTCAATATCTATAGTTTAGGCACACAAACCGAAAGCGGCTTGCTGACAAATCCAGGTTAATAGATAAAGAGTATGTTCTAATCACAACGATCTTGAGTGGCCTTGTTGCAGAAGAGAAGGACCATAGAATAAACAAGATCACAAGGTTTGATAAACGTGATAGAACAGAACACAAGTACAATACAAAGAAGACTAGTAAACATAAACTAGTTTCCCGTAAGAGGTACTTTTAGGCTTCTCGATCCCTATAGAAGACTTCCTCGCAATTCTAGACCGAGAGCAAAAGCTCAAAGGTAACTGAAAAGAAAAGCGGCAGACACAGGCTATAGATCCGAAAAAAAACTTGGTAGAGGGATAAAGCTTTCAGGAGAGATACCACTCCTATTTAAATTGACTAAGGCTTAGCTTTGAAACGAGGCTAACTTAATTTCAGAAATCTTTAAAGCACATTTCCATATATGTTCCGAAATTCCTCACTTAGACTCATAGCATTTAATGCATTTTTACATTAATAAAAAATATAATTCATAAATGAAAAAATATTTTCAATAAATGATTGGCCAAGAACAATCAAAGCAAATAATACTCATAAGGTATATTTGGATATTTCATTAATTCGAAATATGGTGCTTACCAAATATGCTCCCTGGGAAAGAGCTCATTTCGAAAACGTGTCCTTTAGTTTCGAAAATCTCCTTAAGGTATTATTACTTCCAAATGTCGTCATCAGCTTTAACAATGTCGACATCACTTCATGGGCTTTGCCAAACGGGCCAGAACGATCCTAGGTGGAAGTGGGATCTGGTCCAACGTGGTTCAACGTTCCGCATAAACGTATCATAACATACGTGGACAAGCCTTGTGTGTTAAGCTTAAGTGAACACGTAGTTTCAAAGGACATTCTTAATCACGCCAAAAGATATACCATCAAAGTACAGTGCATGATTCATCGAGCAATAGCAAAATGTTGAATCACCTGAATTCTTGATTCCAATATAGATGATCACGTTAATGGTATCCAAGAATTCAAATCAAAACATCAAATGAATAATCAAATGAATATTTGATCAAGTAGTATAATCATACTAGGATCTAATCACGTAGAATATTGATCAGAAATCATGTGTGTACTGACTAGAGCGACTAACAATGTTTCTGATTATGACTCAAGCCAACTTAATTGTACATTGAAGATGAACAAATTCAAACCTCAAACTGAGAATATCAAACTCATTAATTCGTTGAAGTACAAATCAAAATGATAGAGTTTGAACTTCGAAACACATTCTGAGATAACCTAATTAAGGTTTCGAAACCTACATACTGTTTGGCAGAAACCAAATTAAGGTTTCGAAATCTAAGACCAGAACCGAATTATGGTTCCCAAATCAAGTTTCCATATAGTGAAACCAAAGTGAGGTTTCGAATTCTAGATTTTGTTTAACAAAACCTTAGTTAAGGTTTTGAAACAAGAAACACATATCAGACTCGTCACAAATGTTTGGTGTCGAACTTGAGAGTCCATGTGGTCAATAGACGTTTCAGCATCACACCTTTTTGTCCTTGACGCATAGGCTATGTTTCCCGGTTCACAAAAACCTTTAGGAAACCCCAGGGTCTACTAGACCTTTTAGAACTCACATGGTCAAGACTCATTGATCTTGATTTTCAAGTTACTATTAGCCATCAACACTGTTTTGAACTCATGTTCTCTCATTGGTTACAATATTTAAGTTTCGGACCAATAGCTTACGGATACGAAAACGAGATTTTGGTTTCGAATCAACGTTTAATTTTACCGAAACCTACATTGAGGTTTCAAACATTGAAAATCCATAAGATGAGATAACAAGAATATGGTTTCAGAATCCAATATGATATGGCATACGAGATGGTCATATACCTAATCATAATAAATGATTCAGAACTTCAGCATTCAGAGCCAAACCATGACGTAGTATTCGAACTCAGAAAAGCAGTATATCGATGTAGATGGTGAAAAATGTGAGAGGGACAAAATTGTAAAACTACTCTCTAACTACGCCTTACCTAAGGGCCATCGCCTATTCAGGCATATCTCTGTAGCTCAGAATGCAACCTATTCTACGAGCTGAATATACTCCCTATGAGTTTTCTCTTATAACTCCCGGTGGAGAGGATGATATCATAGTGCAGTACTGAGAATCTCACCAGCACATAAACCCATTTAATCTGCTTCATGTCGACATCGCCTCGAATTCCTCGATATCAGAACTAGATTGCTCAATGGTACATGGTGAAGAGTTGAGAGAGACGCATCCTCATGGATTTTCTCTAAAAGTGCTACTCAATATCCGAGTCTCAATGAAAACCTCAGGAATACCGAAGCTTTAGGCCTATCCAGAGCTCTCTGAGAAGTATACAACAGCCTGAACAGGCTTAAATAGACCACACCCTAAGCTCAGGGTGGTCTAACATACCATGGATAAGCACGCCATGAATTCAAGTACGTTGTAGTGCAAGCACGCAAACCACAACCAAGGCGGCATAGCCAGAACGCACCAGCTACAACAAAGTTGGCCTTCGCCAAAGGCCAAAACCATAACGCCATATATCATGGCACCACGAAGTGCGCGAGAAATTGGCCTTGGCCAAAGGCCAAGGCCGTGGCGCTATGAACCATGGCGCCACAGAAAACTGGCCTTGGCACCATGAGCCATGGCGCCATGAAACAGAACTCAGCGCTAACAAGCGCTTTAGAAATTGGCCTTGGCCAAAGGCCAAGGCCGTAGCCCCTTAGGCTATGGCGCCACAAGTCCATGGGGCCATGAATTTCTAGCCTTGGCCAACAGCCAAGGCCACTCTTATGCATCTACTACACGTGTCTTGAAAGCACCACACTTACGCTGGTCACGACGTCCTAGCCATACGACTTTACTCAAACTCAACTCAACTCAACTACGCAATATCTGTGTATCACTCGAGACATCAAAACATCACACGGGGGGATAACTTTAGGGGTATTGGTCTGGCGGTCTACGACAGTTGAAAGAAACCGATAGAGATGATGGACAGTTACAAGGAAGTGGCGCTGAGTGGACATGATCTACACGATCCTAGCAGTTACCGAGAACGACTCATGTCCTCCACTCCCCACTCTTCCACGACTTCCACCATCTCTGTCGAGAGATCGGGGTGAGTTCAAAACTATAAATAGAGGCCTCCTCTATCTTCCAAGGCAGAAGATCTTTTCAGAACAACCAGAATATTCATAACACTTGAATACACCATAGCCTTAGAGCAGACACACCTGAGCAAACCAACACACTTCTAGCCTTGGAGATTTCCAGTCACCTTCACGACGGAGATCTTAAACTCTTATACCCAAAACATATCCTCAACCTGATCTCAAGTTTCTTCGTTGTTTCCCTCCCTAGATCAACAACCTCTATCCTCTCTGTGACCGAAGCAAGACGTGAACGGCCATTGACTTGGTTTAGGCTCGTCTTGTTCGACTTTGATCTCGCGCACTACGAAAGTACCCAGAGACGGTGCATTGTTTTTCCAGGTAAAAACAGTTGGCGACCACAGTGGGAGATCAATCTCTTGGTTTCAGAAAGTCACATTTAGAATGTCTGAACTAGGGATAGGGTCT
>JAJJMA010343560.1:0-64902 GCA_023529015.1 Papaver nudicaule
GTGATTGTTCCATCACTTAGAAGAATAACAGGTAAAGAAGGTGGTATCGCACTACTTCAAAGGATGGGGATTGGAACGACGTTATCTATCATCTCAATGTTAGTCTCAGCGTTAGTGGAAGAACGACGAAGGGGCATTGCTCTTGCATTCCCAACACTAGGTATTACCAAAAACGGAGGTGCCATTTCATCTATGCTTGGATTTTGGTTGATCCCTCAACTTGCAATTATCGGCCTTGCCGAAGCATTTAGCTCTGCAGCTCAAATTGAGTTCTATTACAAACAGTTCCCAGATAACATGAGAAGCATTGGAATGTCTACTTACATACTGTATAGAAACGTCAGACTAAACTCATGAACAATCCTTCTATCGAATCTTAATGTTCTGTTCGTCATTATCTTTTCATGACCGAGCCAAATTTAATTTATGATGCGCGCAATGCTTATTACATGCATACTTCAACTACCCATATATTCCATTTTGTGTATAGTCTTTAAGTTTCCTGGATAAAGTATGAATCATGTTGAGCAATGCTATACGTACATCGTTAGATCTAGGGGAAAATCCTGCATCAAGATCCAACGGATGGTACGCTGCATCGATAGCATTTTAGTCTGACGTTTCTATACAGTAGCCTGTGACCCTCCGAACTCTAATACTCCCTCTGTCACATTTTAACTGTCCTTATTACTATTTTCATTTGTTTCAAAAATGTATCAAGCTTCTAATTATATCTGTATTTTTCTAACAAACTGTCAGATATAACCTTAAAAAATATCTAGATATTTAGATTAATGAATATATATATTTTTTTTTGATAATATTTAGATTTTTTTACCTTTTATAGTTTCAAAAATAAAGTCATATATTTTCTCTTTATTATTTCCCACTTAAAAATAGAAATTCATTTATTCTCTCTATCTTTAATAAGGGTACAATAGGAAATTCATTTGATCTCCTTATTTTTTTTTTGATTTAGTCAAAGCAGTCAGTTAAAATGAGTCGGAGGGAGTACTAGGTTTCTAGTTTTTTCCCCTACAAGATCGCATCTATGTTAGCTGTTTATTGCTATTGTTGACCGTTATATGACCCATACCCTAACATTCCGTGTTTATTGTTGCTATTATCAAAGTACTAGGCTAGAAAATGGTCATTTTACACGCACCACCTTATACGGTTATACATGACCAACATGCCTGCATAATATTTTTTCTTTTCTTTTTAAAAGTTGCATAATCTAAAAATGGTATAACAGTAAAAATAATTTACTTGGGAACGATTCCATCGACTTAGCAGGTAAGCAAGCCCCTTTTAAATTGCAAATCAATCACATCAATTTAAAAGTAAGAGTAATTGATCAATTACATCAATTTGTTGCGTCGCAAACCCCTTTTTGAATTGCAAATCATATCATTTGGAAAACAACTCCCACGACTTTGATTTAATTTGCTTTTTATCTTCTACGGAAAAAAGGCAGCATTTTATTACTTTACTTCGGGGCAACAAATTCTCCAGCCCTGCCGGAATGAATTTTATTACTTATATTCCGCTGAAATTAGAAGATGAATATATAATGTAATTAGAAAATGGTGTACACTACTATATCCGGTAAGGCTTTTTGACTAGGAAACATTGAACTTATTAAGCCTAACAGTAACAATTAATTGATCTCGCTCTATCAGACGGGTCTTCGTTTTTTCCCAACATGTTTTGTGTTTACCATTTTCTTCCCAAACGAATAGTGTTAATGAGGTCAACGATGGTCAAGGGTATTGACCAAACACATGTAACAAGCAGATTGTTAATATAATCTGTTAGGGTCTTTGAAAAGATTGTTATAGTGTGAGGCTACAACCGCTGCTTTACTAAGACACCCAGCTACTTTGTTACTCAGACACAATTCTACTTTATCCGGTTACTAAGACACCAAGATACTTTGTTACTAAGACACCCAGCTAATTTATTACTCAGACTCAATTCGGCTTTATCCGGTTACTAAGTCATCTTGTTTTTTTTTCTGTTACTAAGTCATCTTGTTATCCTGTTACTAAGTCATTCTGTTTCATTTTCTTTTTTTTCTTTGATCTCTTGATTCACTTTGTTACTAAGTCACCCAGGCACCGGTGCTTTATACTCCTCTAATTGTTAAACCTTGTCCGGCTATTGTGTTCTGCTGCTTTGCCGGCTGTTTAGAATTTCCATTTTATTTGACTCCATTCTTTTATCAAGTTTATTTTACCTTCCTTCTTGCCGTCAGTTGGAGAATGAACCTGTTTTGAAGTATACAACGAGTGTATTAAGCTGGAATTGTCGTGGTTTTGTGAAGCCGGAGGCAATTCGGGAGCTTCGGGAGCTCGTAAAACTGAAATCCCCAGATATCATTTTCATTTGTGAAACAATGTGTAAAAAAGAAATAACTGAAAAAAAATTTCGCTTTATCGGCTACCATAACTCTTTTATCCTCTCTGCTGTAGGTAGAAAGGGTGGTCTTGGCTTGGCATGGAAAGATGGATTTGATATTACAATCGAGAAGTCGAGTCAGAGAGGCTTCACCTGCTCTTCACAATCCCTTAAAGCAAATACGAGGTGCTCTTTATTCTTTATATATGGAGAACCAAATCAAGAACTAAGATCTTCCAGCTGGTCTCATTTTTTGAATGAGCCCTACGATTGCTCTGTTCCTTGTATTGTGGTGGGGGATCTCAACAACATTCTGCTTCCGGAAGATAAGTGGGGAGGAAGAATAGTCGACGACAAAGATACTAAAGACCTTGAATCGCTGATGACTGCTTGGAAATTGAGGGAAATTCCATTCTCTGGCCCGGATTATACATGGACTAATAGCCAAGTGGGTGATAACCTCATTATGGAAAGAATTGATAGAGCAGTAATCAATGGCAAATGGGAAGATTTCTTTCCTGACACTCATACTCTTCATCTACCGAGAATCTCATCTGATCATTCTCCTATCTTGATCTCTCTTAGTGCCGAGGTTGATGATCTCCAGCGGTCTTTTCACTTTATGTCTAATTGGTCGCAAGATGATACCTGCAAATCAGTCATTGAACAAGCTTGGTCAAGTTGTATAAGGGGTTCAAAAGCTTACCAACTAAAACATAAACTGAATATAGTGAAAAGAAAACTCAAGCAGTGGAATAAACTTTCTTTTGGAAATGTGACACATTCCATAAGAGATACAAAGGCGGCAATGAACCATACCCAAATAAATGACCCAGGAAACACTTCTATAATCTCTAATCTAAAAGATAAATTGACATATCTTTATTCTCTGAAAGAGATATTATGGAAGGATAAATCAAGGGAATTATGGCTCAATGAAGGAGATGATAATAAACCATACTTCCATAAAGTAACAATGTTTCGCAGGAAAAGAAATAAGATTTCATGGATTAAATCTTCAAATGGAACTTGGCTTACTACCAGGGAAGCTATTGGTTCCGAATTCATCTCTTATTTTGAGAATCTTTATAAGACATCTTACCCAGAGGGACAAGATGAATTCCTTGAGGCAATGAATTCAAAGGTGACGGAAGAAGATAACACTATGCTCTCGGCACCTATTTCTGATGATGAAATTAAGACGGCGGCATTTCAAATGGGGGCAAAAAAAGCACCCGGTCCAGATGGTTTCACAGGTCATTTCTACCAAGCATACTGGGATGTTGTGGGTGAATCTGTTGGGTTTTTTAAATGTACCGGATGTTGAACAAAGTAGGAATGTTTAATCTAATTTTTTTTCAATTCTGTGATCAGTATTCAACTGTACTGAACTTGCATTGATAAATCTTACATCCCAAAATAAACCAAAAACCACAATTGTACTGACTTATACATTGTATTGATAATTCTTACATCCCAAACACATATGAACTTAAACAAGGAACTAAAAAGATGACTATGTCAGAAACTTAAATTGAAACATTCAATCAGAAACAAGGTCAATTCATCTCAATGTCAGCATTTGCAGCAGCAGCAACACCAGCATTTGCATCAGCAACAATATTAGCAGCAGCAACACCAGCATTTGCACCAGCAACAATATTAAGCAGCAGCAACACTAGGAATCCCCATCTTCAAATTCAACATTCTCTTCATTCTCATCAGTCGGATTCTCTTCGTCCACTTCTTCAAATTCAGGTTGATATTCGCCGGAAACTGTTGATATTCGCCGGAAACTGTTGATATTCTAACCGTCGGTAACTGTTGGTATTCTGACCGCCGGCAACTGTTGGTATTCTAACCTAATTTGTGCATTTTGCTTAAAATTACTAGAAAATAAAACTGACCCATGACCCATGCTTGGACATAGGAAAACGTAGAAAAAGAAGCCTAGACCAGCCTAGACCAGCCTAGACCCATGCTTGGACATAGGAAACGACCAGACTAGACCAGCCGTCCTAGCCACAACTACATGATAGGATTAGGTAATGACTAATAATAAATGTTGCTAATGATGGTGCTGGAAACGCGTGGGAGGAGGAGTGTTCTCAAGAGATAAAAATGGGCATAGGGAAATGGAAATTGAGATGACTTTTGATCAGAGTTGTGTCTAAAAAGGAACCGTTTTCATTAAAAATAACCACCGGCAGTAAATGTGCATAAATAGACGCGTTAATCTTGGTGCAAAGATAAGAGGAGATTTGCAAAGGTATACCAAAATATAGAGTAATTAGAGAAATTATAGAGAAAAGTGAGAAACCACAATGGCTGATCAGAACAACAACAATGGTGCAAACAATGCTGATCAGAATAACAACAATGGTGCAAACAAGGCTGAAGATTATGTATACTTTCAGTTCGTGAAAAAACTTGCTCTCGGATTGTCGCGGATTTCAATGGAAAACTTGGTGAATGAATTGAAAAGTCAAATCAAGATAAAGAAAGCGAGAGAGGAATTTCTTCAGTTGATGGCTGATCATACTCCTGAGTTTGATCTATGGTTAAGCCAGAGGGAGGCAAGGAAAATCAGAAAGATGGTTGGTGATGATCACTATGGGAGGAGAAGTGAAACTGAAGAAGAAAGTGAAGAAGAGGAGAAACAAGGTCAAGTAGCAATAGAAGAAAGTGAAGAGGATACAACATCTGAAGATGAAAGAGATCGTCAGAAAGAAAGGGAGAGACTTTTCCGTCTGTATTGGAAGGAGAAAACCAAATACCCCTGCGATTTTTGCTAGAACCATGCTTGAACCCTTATCTGATGAGAAGCAGGAATCTGAGGCGTCTGAAGAGTTGGAGGATGAGGATGCATAGGAAAATGAAGAAGAAGATGATGAATGGAAAGACTATGGGACTCCTGCTTCTAGTGCTGATGATGATATTGATCCTGAGGACTATTACCACATGATAGGAGATGACTCTGATCATGGTGCCGAGGATGATGACTAAATTCCCTCGTTGCAGACCATATCTGTAAATCTTCATCAATTTTGTTATCTTCGAGAGAGGTTTCAATTTATTGAAGCTTGAAGAAAAATCCTCTCGAAGACGGCTAATTAGGTAGTAGTAGTAGTAGTCTTTGTCTCTTCTTGTCTGCTCAGGTTGTTATTTATCGGTTTTAAGTGTTGATGTTTTTTGGTGGTTGGTGGTTTTGGGGAAAGTTCAGGTGTTATGTTGGTGGATTTTGGGAAAAGTTCAGGTTGTTTTGGGGATTTTGGGCTATGATGCGAAGTAGCCCTTGTTAACTGGTTGTAAATGATGAATATGAATATCTTTAATGGAACTATTTTGTTAATGTAATGAATATGAATATCTTTGTTTTTTGTTTTAATGATTGATAGTGGGGATGAAAGTCTGAATGATTAACAAACAAAAGATTGAAAGTATTGAATATGATTTTCACTGATAAGAATTGAAGAAAGAGTGAGTGATTTTCAGAGAAGGAAATGGTGATTTTATAGAACACTAGCACTAGGCAATGTTATGTACTCTATGGGACTCCTGCTTCAAGTGCCAAATTACATGGAGCCAAAATTCTAGAGCCAGAATTCTGGTTGAAGAATTTCAAACAACCAATAAACAGATGGAATGTAGGTAGATTTCTCATAGGGTTGCTGAGTTTATAGACACTAGCACTAGGCAATGTAATGTAGTCTGGTGGTAAACGAGATTCTGTCATTAACTGAAAGGGATTCGGCACCATAACACTAGCACTACATTGCTCAATATAGTTTTGGTTTGTTCAGTGTAAGATAATCAAACCAGAGTACAATATATGAACTAACCACACCTACAATCACATGGAAATACAGACTACCATGAACTTAAAAAACATCTACATTTCTAATGACAATCAACAAACAAAAAAATCAGACAAATCAACAAAAATCCTACAACAACAAACAGATCTTAGAGATTCAGACCTTCAATACTCATAACCAGAAATTTAATCATTGACACTCAATGGTTTCGACTATAGATATTGTAAATTTCCAATTCAAAGGGATACAAGTGAAATACCTTAGCCAATAGAGCATCGTCAGATCCAAAATTTGAAATCAGTTTCAATCCTTCTATAAGAAATCGACTAAACTCAAACCAGTTTCCAAATCGATATTTCATAGAAGATTTGATTGATTCAATGATGTTGATGAAGTTCCCGCACGCAAAATCTCACTGGGCTCGACGAATTTGCCGGTCAAAATCGACGTCGGCAGGGAGAGAAACTGGTGAAATAAAAGAATCTGGTAGAGAAAAAGAAACCGGCGAGAGAAATGAGTGGATGTGGCAGCTTAAGTTGTTGGTGTTGGACATACAGCTGAGCTAATTCAGAAATAATAAATGGTTTGATAATTTCAGTTGATTTTCTTTTCTTTTCTTTTGGGTTTTCTTATTTTCGGATCTGTGGTATTAAGTTAATCCGTTGAAATTAAATAAAAATCCGGTTCTGTTACGATGCTGGGGATGAAATTTCATCAGCCCAAAAGTGGGGCAGGGAAAAGAAAAGTCGAGGCTACTTAGGAAGTGCACCCAAATATTGAGAGTAGGCGGGTAATTGCACCAACAAAAACACGGAGCACTGTAACAGATCACATTTTCAGTAACCATTGAAGACGTTACGAGCTTCCCAACAGCGTATGCGCGTTGCTGAAATGCAAACCGTGACTAATGTTGCTGTTGGTAAAAACTGGATTTCGTGTAGTGCTGGAGAGTTGTTCATTCTTGGTTGCCGATGTGGTTGATTTGGAAAACGGTTGTTATGATTTCTTTTTTGTTGTTGATTTTGATATGGACGTGCACTTGGGAAGATGCAACATTTGTTATTGGCTGTTGTAACAAAGAAAGCTGCTGCTCTAACCTCATGTCATAAGTCAGGAGTTGAGCAGAAAAAATGTCCATATCTATGTTATCAAGTGTACTCAGAGATGTTACAATGGCATCATAGGCTTGATCTAGGCCTGCTAATATTGATTATTGCATATCTTCTTCACTGAGAACATTGCCTGATGTTGCAAGTGCATCAAATAACTGCTTTGACTTTGAGAAATAATCTTGCATAGAGTTGTTACCTTTCTTGAGGCTGTGTAATTGTCTCTTGAGATGCATCTGATGTGCTTCTGTCTTTGGTGCATAGCGCTTCTCGAGTGCTAGCCATGCATACTTCTCTTGATGTGTTAAGGCCGGTGACACGACCTAACACTCCTTCTGTCAAAGAGGATAAAAGCCATCCTAATAGGATCTGATCTTGCTCCTCCCATTTGGCATAAGCTGGATTTCGAACAGCTGGCCTTCTGTAGTATTGGGTATTGTCTAAGGTGGTTTCTCAGTACCATGAACATAAACTTGTAGTTCGTAACCTTTAAGCAACGGCTGGAACTATGTCTTCTACAGTAGATAATTCGTATCACTCAACTTGACATTGATAAGATCTTTAACATGGATTGAGTGTAGGGTTGATGTTTCTGCCATTGAAATATTGATGGAAAATAGGTTTTGAGCGTGGTTTGGATCGATTGGCGTGATACCAAGTCAAGAAAGTGTTTGCAGCTTATAATTTTCCACACTTATTGTGGTGGAGTTTATTGTTTTATATATGAGATTACAACCATGTATTGTTAGGGTTTGTAACATAGATATACTTATAAATAACTGAACATAAATACAGGAGGTAGAATAGCTATTAGTTGCTGACCCTAACACACCTAAAGATTCGCTGGTGATCATTATCCTTAACGTCTTTGGCTAAAGACTAGGTGACCGGTGGATATCCTTAACACCATCCGCACGCCGTTAACAACTACATTTTATCTCAGATGAGATTCTAAATCCCATTCCTTAGTTCCGAAAAAGTTTCCTAAACATCGTTATTTTTCTATCCCTAGTTTACTCCAACGTCCTAAGACTTTATTTGATCTACAAAACTGCAGAAGGTGACTACAATTTTGGTGTTTTGAATTGTACCTACAAAATTTGTCACTCCGTACCTTTTATCTATACAGGATATAATCCAAATGAACGCTCACTCAATTTTAATGTTCCATTCCTGGTTAATTTTTCATGACTGAGCAAAATTTAATTTGTGATGGGCGAAATGCTAATTACGTGCATAGTTGAACAACCCATATATTCCATTTTGTGTATCATCAATTCTGCACAGTCCGAGCATTAAACTCCTCCAAAATCGAGACACTCAAATCTTTGGGAGGAGTGTGGATCCCACCACTTGAAATTTACAGGACCTACTATATTTGTATGAGTGAGGTGTTTCGAGGGATAAAGTATGAATCGTGTTCCAAGGGAGACTAATATTGATAATCGCAAGTTCAAGACCCTTGGGTTCCTACAAAACATATTGATCCCACCTTAAAACTTCCAAGTCCGCGATAAAATTTTTAATTGTATTCTACCCACGCGACAGGATTAAAAGTTGAAGATAATGTAATCAGAAAATGGTGTATACTACCATATCCGGTAAGGCTTTTTGACAGACTTATGAAGCTTAACAATAACACGTAATTGGCTAATTGCTCTCTTTTTCACAGACTATATTAAACAGAGGTTCCATTGAAATCTGCCAGAAAAGATTGTTCACTGGTGTAGAGGTAGAGCTTCTTCTGCTGTTTAATACAAGGGACCATTTCATTTCACATGACCGAGTTAACAACGTTTGACGACCAAGGTGGATTGATTGGTTTAACTTGGTGGAAAAGGTATTTTTATGTAAGTTAATCCTTGATGATAAATTTCTTTACGAAAAAATAAAAGTAGTTTTTTAAAATGTCTAGTGAGCCTAATCCAAATATTCACTTTGAAATTGGAAAGGAATTCGGCAATTACCCTTCTCATTCCGGTAAACCTCCATCTGCGTTTTAGTTTGGAAGCATTTTGTTTTGTTTTGTTTATGTATTCCACTCACTATAGCACGTGTCTCGTAGCTTGTAGGTAAACATATGCAGTATCTCCACGTGGTCATATAACTTGAAAAAGCAAAGATATTTTGGTAAACTTAATTTGGGTTGCAGACAAATTTTCTCTTCTTCTCTCAAACCTGTTCTTCTTCCTTCAATACCAAATTGCGATGAGAACCCAAAGATAGTTTGTTTCTCCCGGAGATGAGATGAATCCAACACTTTATTACTGGAAGTTCAATAGAGAAATGGGTTTAGTGAATATTGATGATGGGGTGTTGATAGAGAGAAGAAATAAGTTAGGAGAAACATGTGTTTTTATTTTTAATTGTCCAAAATCTCTACATAATTATACTTGAATTTGGTTGTATTACCAAAAGAGTTGCCGTTTCACCTCAATTTTATCATTTCCTCAAATTCTCTCATGTGGGTTTGGTAAGTGATTCATATTTTTAATGAAATATGATTGTGAGAATCAAATACAAGCATCAATGGTATCACCTGTGATACCATCCAGAGATATCGGGTTTGTTCTTTTCCTGCCTAAAATTCTTTCCAATAGTGTTTTTATTTTTTGAAAATTTCTTCAAATCCTAACCTAATAATTTCATGGTACTAGTGTTATAGAAATTGAAAGCTATTGCTTTGTGGATTGATCTTATTACATCGTTGCGGGAATTTTTCCATAGAGAAAAAAGAGTCGTGAATCACAGAAATTGAAGTGAATATACGAAAAAAGAGCGATTCAAAAATGGATCAGGTGGTTACCCGACCCGTTTCTTCGTTTTCTAACCCGCGATTTCGTTTCCTTTCACAGAGAACTCTGTTTTTTCAGGAACAGAGGAACCGAATAATATCCGAATCATTGGATCAATCTAATGATTATTTTGAAGAATTATAAACTCTAAATATATGTATTAGATAGTATCTTAATGATGTATGTGATCAATTTTCTTAATTATCTTCAATTTCTTATGATTTTCGTGAAATTGTAATCCAATTTTGTTTTTGCTGCACAAACTTTGTGACAGACAGAATGACAAAAGTCATCCCTAAGGGACTCCCTTCGGTCGTTCAATAAAAGCAAGTACTGGAATTTTCACCTGTCAGTCCCCCATTTATCATGAAGCATCCGATACACATGAAGTCCCATTAACAGTGTACTAACCTTTACTTAGGATGTGTCTGGTTAAAGCAGGGACGGAGCCAGGAATTCTAGCAGGGGCCCCCTGCCAGGGGGGGACAAAAAATTTTTTTACCGAAAATCATAATAACTTAAATATTGATAAGCAAAAGCAACTGTAGCAAAAAAAAAAAAAGTTATTCTAGGTACAAATGGCACTTTGATATGATGTTTCGAAGCACATACAAGCCGAAGTAAAAGGACTAACAAAGCGAAAAAAATGCAGTCCTCGAGCAAAATGCAGTCTCGTAGAACTTGCCTCCAAGTGTTATGATAGACTGTTTATCCCATGCTTACCTGCAATGTGTGAGTTTAGAAAAAGCTCCATTTACAGATGTTATATGGTAATGAAAAATACAACTGGTGTTTTTAGTCTTACACATACCTAGCATAGTAATCAACCATTGCGAATCCTTGAGGGTAATTGGGTTTTACGTTTCTTCATTTTTGGGTACCGCCGCATAATCATATGATCAGAAATGGTGTCGAGAATATCTCATTCAACGTATGCAAGCAAACAATCATTCATCCATTCACTGCCCATCCGATTACGCAATCGAGTCTTTAAAATTTTCATAGCCGAAAAAAATCTTTCAACTGAAGCCGTTGCAACTGGCACACCCTTTAATCTCGCACATACAAGATAAAGATTCATTGTTGATTGTTGTTTCAAAACTCAAAAGATAGCTAGTAGCGAAGTTACTTCGATACTCGGTACACCCTTTAATCTTTTCTTTCTGTAAAGAACCCAAAAGCAACAAAAAGCCGACTAAACAACAATAATTTTGGACCAGTTGACTTTGTAATTTGGACTCACATTTTGGAATTTCCTTATTTGGCCTCACATTTTGTCCCCCCTAAATAATAGAAATCTCTAAAACATAAGCCTATATTAGTAATTTTCAAAAACTAGTGGGGACTGCTGTCCCCTTTAGACCCTTACTAGGTCCGTGCCTGGGTTAAAGGACCCAAACACCTTACCGTGTGCTACTGGAATTTTCACCTGTCCCTCTTGACACCACAATACGGAAAGAACGAGATTTAAAAGGACCCAAATAAACTGGCGAAATACGCCAAACGAAGACGCAAACAAGTTGTTCGAGAAAAGGACCAAGAAAAAATTGTTTGCTATTTGAGACATCTAATTGTTTGACTGGTTTGCCTAGTTGACTAACGGTCAACAACCCAAACACTAAACTGGACGATCGTACCCAAATTTAGGACCCAAATGCTAAATAACTCTACTTATTAGTAAAACTTTGTACTCTCTGGAAGGAAGGTAACCATATCCAATCCACACTTTCATACAATCTCACTTTTGTAATGGGGTTACAAATACACAATCTCTCTTTCCGCCACTTAAGACATATGAAACCATTAATTGAACCAACAAATGCATTATACATAAATGGAGGTGTTATATATTGATTATTCTAATGCTATCAATGGGTGCCTGAAGATTATCAAGATATTCAAAATAGTAAAGCACTATCCCATTTATTTCCAGGGCAAGAAAACCCAAGTTTCCAAAATTAAGATGGTGACTAACCATCTTGTGGAACGATGACTGCTGATTGTATTTTAAAAAACGGAATAGGAAGATTCTAGTGGCATCCAAGGGCTAACAAGCTGCTAGCTTATTAAAGATGTCCCGCGCGGGACAATACTGCTCAAAAAGTAAACCAAAAAACAAATAAGCGAGAGGAAACAAACAAAGCGAAAGGAAACAAACAATCAAAGGTTGATACGTAGAATCTTCATTATTCATGTTGAACCTTATCACCGGCATCCGCATTATCAAGCAAGCATGATCAGAGATCAGACTGGAACTGTGGATCCTATAGTTGTAGCCATTCTGGCCAGTCATCAAGCCATCGTCCTTGTCGACGTAGAGTTTTACAGTCCCATCTGCCCAGACGTCGCGCTGGGTATAGGAGAAAGGAATGTCATAAGAACCGTGCGTCGTTATCAGACTAACCATCACTCTACTCATAGGCGGCACAATGACTGGATGCAAAGACCCTTCTTCGGTCTTCCTTTCCACGGTTTCTCCCCATTGGTACATATCGCTAAACGCCCCGGAAAGCTCAATTGACCCGCCGCTATCTAGGCGTGGGATACCCATGCTGGTCAGAAACCCCCTGATACGGAATGCCAATGCTACGGACGTAGTCCAAGTACTAGTCCAGGAGTCTGAATACCTGAGGTCCACTGCAGGTACTGTGATGGGCTCTAGAGTTCTGTTCGTAAACTCTTTGGTGATGAGTACAAGATCTTTCACGCCGTAAATGTGTGAATCGGTGAGGCGATATCTGACGTTATTGATCGTCCTTAAGATAACAGGAGTCTCAATCTCCATGTAGCTGAATGCGTCAGGATGACTATCACGTGTGGCGAGTGAGCTAACCCTCCTATTCTCTGAGTATCTTTTGCAGTAAAGGTTGGTCTCGAAACAACGCAAGACGGTGCGGTTAAGGCCAAGCACCGTGGGAATAAACACGGATCTACTAAGATGGATTGGTAGGGGAGAAGGAGTCTGTAACACAACCCATGGCGAACTGGCTGAATCCCACCAATACTTGTCAAACGCAACACTCTTCAGACGGCAGCCTCCACTGTGACTCGGAGACACCTCGTAGTCATACAATGAGGAGTTATCGGCTTTGCTAAGGAAGTCCATATACCCATCTCCATCAGAGGCCTTGAGGTGGTTTCCATTGTCGACGTTCTTTATCCTGATTAGGTCAGGCAACACGACGACAGATTCCCAGTTAATGAAGTCGCAAGACAGGGGGTGGTCATCCAATAAACACAAGCTGTCGCTAAAATCGCCAGTGCCTGGGTACCACGCAACTAATTTTCCAGTGTTGACATGGCGGAGCCTCCAGTAGGTGTAGTTGTTTGCAATGTCATTCGTAAAAATAGGCTGGAAGAGTGTGCAATACCGGTTGGATTGATTCTCCTCGGGTTTGACGGCCATGGCAGTGATCCAACTGTACCTCGTGCCGGCGTGTGCCCAGTACTTGTTGTTATGCAAGCACCGAATATGGACTAGTCCAGTTCCAGTGGTAGCCAGCACCACCTCGAATCTCGTCTGTAAGCCATAACTGTAATGTGGAAGGAACCGCAGGGCATCAGGTATACTTGCATTTTCTTTGTCCAAGTGCAAGTACCTAAAGCCTAGTTTTCTTTGGATCATAACAAACCTAGGGATTGATTTTGCCATGGTGGCATCAACATCTCTATCATCCTCATTCAAATTAACAACCACTCCTACTTCTCCTCCATCAACAGGAGGAGTCAGAGTTTCTAATGGTTCCTCCTGCTTGTACTCTTGAGTAGTATCATCGCTAAGAGAAGTAATAGTGGCTGCTGCTGTTTCCATTTTTCTCTCTGAAATCTCAAATAATTTCTTTCTATTTTTCTTTTTTCTGTTTCTGTGTGTTTTCTCTTGGTTGTGTATTTCTGTGCATGTAAATCATGTGGTATTTATAAGCCCCATTCCATGAGCCATGACAGACAGACTCTCTCTCTCTCTCTCTCTCCATGATCCATGAATTCTCACCTAATGATCAAACATATAAAACACGTTTTAGCTCATGAAGTCGGGACCATTAGTGAGGTCGGTAAAGAAAACACAATATCAATTATTCTGGGTCGTATAATAACTGAGTGGTTCATCCTACATTTGCAAATAATAAATGAATAATAAATTCGGTGGAATAGAGATATTGAGCATACTCCAAGCTCACACAAGGTTCGGCGATAGGTTTCTACACGCTCGTCCATTCAACCCTGAAAAGATTTGTGTTTTGAGTGGACATGATCATTTTCTAATTTTGTTAGTCTGCATGGCTCAACTATAGTGTTGCTTATCATTTATTAAAATGGTCCTCCATGTTGTAAATAGTAGCCATGAAAGGTTGTTAATATGTTTCAGATGGATTACAAAAGGCACTCATCGAGAAAAAAAAGTGTACGATTTCTAAGAGCATCTCCAATGGTGTTTGGATGTATATCCTATGTGGAGACCTAAAAAAGAGGGGTTTTATTGATGTTGAATACAAATAAATTTTTGTTTTGATAAACATCTCCAGTGGTAGTTGGATCCATATCAATTTCAATACAAGTGTCATTCATTTATAAAGCTTAATTAACAAAATAAAGTAAAAATAGTAATAAAATAATGATAATTAATGACGTGGGTTTGGATGGGAGGTTCCAAAAACCCAAACTCTCTTCCAAACTCAAGAGTCCACGTCATATAAAATTTTAACCATCCAACCACTACTGGAGAGATATTTTTTAATAAGAGTTTCCAAAATCCTATGTGGCATCAATATTTTTCCAAACCCAAACACCATTGGAGATGCTCTAATTCTTATATAAGAGGGTCCTAGATTATAGTGAACTATATCGTAAAGAATCTAACATTCAGAAAAGGTATGTGGACCTCCAAGAAACTTTAACAACCAACCCACAAATCATCTTATCATGTTTTGCATGTGGGAATTAAAACATGGGATATTTCATTCTACAAATCAACCACAAATCTAATTTTCAAGATGCCCTTTTTTTTTTCTTTTTTTTTTTTGACTAGTAAATGTCGTTTGTATGTAAACATCTTTTATTTTTTCGCTCAATAATAATGTTTTCATCTTAACCAAAAATATAAGCAGAAAGATTACGATGTACCAAAATTATAACAATGTACCATAATGTTTTCAAGTGAAACTAAGAAGGAAGGTCTTGGCTAAAACATGCATACAACTCCTCTAGCTATGCTAGCTCCTTTCTTTGCCATTTTATCAGCGGAGAAATTGATCTATATGAAGTTATGATTGAAAACCTAATTGTCAACATCCTGACAAAATCTATTCCACCTTATAATTGCATACCAAGTGATAACATCTTTTGAATTTGATCTAAAGATGATGTTTCTATGTTGTTTGCTAACTGCCCATTCACTTGCACACAATATAACCATGACTTTTCATCAACAAAATTTGTTGTAATACCAATACCACCTGCAACAGCAACATGAATACCACCACTACTATTTCTCCAAACAAATCCCTAACCAACATCACCAGGATTACCATTGATGCACCATCACAACACAATAAAATTTGATTTTCATTTGGCAGATGAAATTTTATTTCCACAACTCTTGCCTGTTTAACACACCTACTCTTAAGCCAAAAAAAAAATCTGAGAATCTGGAGATCATAAGTTGAGTTCCATATTAAATTTCTCATCCTGACATCACACTCTGCAGTAACGTGAATTACTCTGTCTTGAATCTTCTTGGGCTAATAACAAATCAGTCATACTTTATCAAATTAGTTTACAAAACAATCATACTTTAATTACAAACTTGTTTACAAACTAGTCATAAGACATCCGAGTTAACAAAACTGAAAAAAACGGTGAAAATTTAGGACAAACTAGCCCTTCCAGTTAACTCAACCACACTCTGAACCCTGAAATGAACCCTGCATGAACCCTCATCTGAACCCGTAAACCCTGCCTGGACCCTCATTTGAACCCTGAAACCCTGCCTGAACCCCGATATCCCAGAACCAGAACCTGAAACCCCCCAGAACCTGAAACCCCCCATGGCCGGAACCCCCACAGCCACCCGAATCTGAACCCAATACCCCACAACCACCTGAATCTGACCCCCAGAGCCACCTGATCTGAACCCCCACAGCCACCTGAATCTGACCCACACCGCAACCACCCTGAAACAACAACCACCACCACCAATCAACTTATTCATAACCACTTCCACCACCAATCAACATAATTAGCATATTCAGAACCACCAGTAACTAAAATTACATACATAACAGTCGATTAGTGGCAAAGTTAGGATTTCAGAAAGAAAAAAAACCCATTTTTTTTTTTTAAATTAGGGTTTCAAAAATAAATCTCAAAATTGAAATTCCGTTTAAAAAGTTCTAACAGTAAATCAAGTTGCTATACATGTTGCTAACAGTAAATCAAGCTTCCTTCTCTGCTTTTCTCAAGTTCTCTTCATTGTTCTCGCAATTTACAGACACCTTCTCTGCTTGGATCAAGTTCTCTTCGAGTTACAAACACCTTTAACCTTCTTCTTCTCTATAACACCAAAACCAACTAACCCTATGAAGATTTCACGGTTTCTCTGCAACAATCATACCCTAAACCACTGAACCCTAACCTCCCGCCATTGTTGTTGCAGAGAAGAAAGAAAAGAAAAAAAAACAAAGAAGACGAGTTTTGAGAGAGGAAGATAAGATCGAGATACTTATCCTCAATTGTTTTGATCCAACGGTTGAACCATCATCGACATCCATTTTCAGCAGATTGAGAAATCTTATCCTCATTTGTTTTGATCCAACCGTGGAACCATCCTCGACATCCGTTTTAAACTAGATTTGTCAGTAAACCCAAGGGTTTTTGGGTAATATTAGAGATGATGACGTGGATTCGGGGATATATAGGACTTTTCGTTAGGTCCGTTAGGGGACACATCACACTTAACGGACGATATTTTGAGAGTTAACGGTTTTATGACTGTTTTGTAAAGAGGTTTAAAAAGTAGGACTAATTTGTAAATCGGGTTCAAAAAGTATGACTTCTTTGTAATTATCCCAATCGTCTTCCTGCAAAACTTTTCTTCCTCAAATAGACATAGAAAGGTCACTTTCATTGTGCATGCAGTACACCTTTTTTTTTTTTTTTTAAGTAAAGGTCATTTCATTCATAGAGCAAAGAGGAATACAAAAGTTTACCCAACTGCTTCAAGTCCCAGCTAACGCAGTGTCATATAAACTCTTACCTTGGAGATTGAACTACTCGGCTGCTTGGAACAAAATCAAAAGAAATTCAAACCCATCTAACAGAGATGTTCTTCGTATATCTAGGAAAATGATGAATTAATCAATTGAACCGATAACAATAACATTGGTCGTTGATAACCTTTGCTCTAGAAAATCTAGTGGTTAGACGCTTTTCATGTAAACGATCTCAGATTGAAATTGTTAAATTGTAGTTCAAAGTTGTTCATTATATATAACTATGCCAGTAATTCCGGTGTCAATTTTGGAGTAAAAAGATAGCTAGCTTAGATACTAAAATGAGAGGATATGTTCTTCATGGGTTGTTGGGTGTTCATGTGTTTTATCTGTTTCATACTATAACAAAGGTAAGGGAGCCATGAAATCCAGTGACAAAAATAACAAAGCTAACATGAAAATAGAGTGAATATTTGTCGCAATTGAAGAATATAAAAGTGAACGTCTAGTGTCTATTTTTTTTATTGAAACTGAACCATTGAAATGATCGTAGTTATACAATAATTAGATAAAATGTATCGTATAACATTGTTTAATATTATTTTACTAAGACAATCACCAACAGACCTTCCAGGTGGAAGATTAGTTTTAACAGCCGAATGGTAAGATGAGGGTGTTCCATCAATATCTATTGTATAATATTTCATATATACCTGAACCAAATAGAACAATAAACTTGTTGTTTTCAATAGCATGTCTAAAGTGCATCTTAATGAATTTAGAGCTTTTAAAAAAGGGCTATTTAATGTTTGGTACCTGGGAAAAGACCAACACATAGCGTTGGTACCCAACATTCAAAAAATTAAGATTTGGTACCTGAAATGGATGTTGACCAGTTAGTCAAACTGTTGACTAACATCCAGTTAGTTAAATATCAATAATTAATAATCAATAATAATTAGTTGACGCCGTTATATGACCGTTAACACGTGACTTTGAAAAAAATCATGTGAGCCAATTAATCAAATCTGATGGTTGATATCAGCTTCATCCGATGGTCAATAACAATACATTCAAAAATGTGATACTCTCAACTGTACAAAAGCAACTGGCTGCATTCATTCCTTTATAACTGAGTTTAATACAACCTGTTTTCCTTCATTCATAACTGAGTTTAATACAACCTGTTTTCCTTCATAACTGAGTTTAATACAACCTGTTTTCCTTCAAAATATGAAAATAACTTAAAACAACCACAATAGTCTGGCAAGACTCTATCAGATATGAAATACAAAATGATGCTCCTGATCTTGAAAAGGAATTCTTTACCAAAAACTACTAGTGTTGATTTTGAAGTCGTTAACATACTATCATGGTAAAAAAAAAAATGAAGAAACTGTTGGTCATAGCTATAGTTGGATCTACTACTGTAATGCATCATCTCATGCTTACTGAGACAGATATGTGTATGTTAAAGGGGATAAACATGGCTACGAAATAAGTTCAAAAAAAAAGAAGACAAAAATGTAGTTCCACCTATAAAGAATAATCAACACAACTTGCTTGTAAGAAAACTGAAACGAAATCTCCAGGGATCAAAGAAAAACTATGGAGGACAAAAAGGGGAGTATAGCTAACAAAATTGATTTCCTAAATAGTTCACACTTATAAGTTTAGGTTCCCTAACAAATGAATTGAATGCACTAACGAAAAACAAAGCTAGGAGTTCACTGTATCTGCCAGTTCTTACTTGTAAGTAGTGGTAACCCACAAAGACAGATGACAATCAGCCATACTGGTTGTGCTGCAGTTTGTTGTTGCAAGACTGGCTATGTATCAACCTGCACATGTACATAGTCAAACATCAAATACAGTAACATACCCTTACATTTCAGTAACTCTATCTTTTTACATTTTTCTAGAATCATACTGACTCTTCATTCACTCCCTCACTCTTTCTGTGAGAACTCTCTAGAAATGGTGGTGTTAATGATTCAAAGATGAACCACCATGAAACCGGAAAAAGATACCCCAAATCCAAAGAAGCAAAATCACTACAATCAACTCTCTAGAAATGGGGTACAAATTAACTTAAATCTGGAGACTGGAGACCCACGGAGTACAAATTAGCTTAACCAGTCTAATGTATTAAACATTTATCAGATTTACAAATGAAATTGAACTATCTAGGCGCCCATATTGTAGCATCGGGTCTTCTAGTACCATTATAACTGGTTGTGCATTAACTAAACAGGCATAGTACTTTCAGTTATACAAAGAAATATTACCTGATTTCTTGGTGGTGTAAAAACAGGCCTGGCACTCCTTGGTGGATTTACAGTGTCACCTTCTTGAAATACCAAGCCAAAACTCTACCATTTCTCCTATATAAAAACAATATTCAACAAATTTCAGTCAACACAGTAGCAATATACAATACAAACATACATCAAATCTAGCAAAAAAAAAACCCAATTTTTAACTAAGTGAATAAAAACCCTAATTTTAACTCTATTGAAAATAAATTAAACTCAATCAAATAGCAGAACCCTATACAAGAAAAACAATTACCAATCAAAACGCAATAGAATTTTATCTTCAATTTTCACTTGATTTCTCTTCGATTTCATGTAGTTTATCTTCAATAACACAAAACCCAAGTTGTTTGATGACCGGATCTAACTAAATCCTAGATCTTTTCACCCAAAATCAGTAGGAAATCGATTAATGCTCAAACCCTAAAATCAACTCTGAAGCTGCAATAACAGTATATACGATTATCAAACAGAATAAACAGATTCAAATAGAAATGAATTTACATCTGAAATCAAAACGAAAATAAAACTAATTCAGAATCAATTAAGAAGATTTTACCTTCAACGAAGAAGGAGAAAAGAGTCTTCTGCCATTAACGAAGCTTGGAAGAATAGCACTGGTATGTCTAGGGTAAGTTTTGGTCTGGATGGCAAGACTTCCACCTCCTACTCCATGTACGGCGCTGATCTCCATCTCTTTCTGCAGCTTCACTCTTTCTTTCTGTCTCTGTCTGTGGGTGAGGTTTCAGGTAATGAGAAAAAAATGGAACCGACACATATTTAGCTCTCGACCCTTTAGGGCACCCGTGTGATCAGTCCGTGTGTCAATAGAAGTTAGGACTAGGTTAGTCATTGTTAGAAAAGTTAGGGTTATTGGGTAATATTACACTTTCGGTTATGTAATAGTTGGAAAAGTTAGGTCAACGGTTAGACTAACTGGTCAGCGTTAAATTCAGGTACCAAATCTTAATTTTTTAAATGTAGGGTACCAACGCTATGTGTTGGTCTTTTCCCGGGTACCAAACGTAAATCGCCCTTTGAAAAATTCATACTATAATTTACATATCAAAATTGAGTTTTAGAAATTTAAATCTCCATTACTTTGCCGTTTATCTCTGCATTCCATGCAACCACCCAACCCATTAATAGTCTCATCCCTAACTTCAATTACCTACGTGTTATTTGCCGATATTGCATCTGATTTAGAGTGCCTCTCAATACAAATCTTACTTCAACTAACTACCATCCATTAAAGTGTGGAAAGTTTGCAAATTTAATTTAAGTGGGTAAAGGCCTAACGAGGAACCACTTGCAAAAACAAATTATCTGTGGTTGTTTTCAGATATTTGCTTTTATAGTCCTGAAATTTTATTTACATACCGAAGAGCAACTAGTTAAATATTAATTGTTGTGCTTCGTTAGTTCTTGAAGCTCTCAAGAGCATAGTAATCAGGGGCAAAATAATAAAATTTTACTTTGCAAAGGAAAAATAATAAGATTCTAATTTGCTAATTAGAAAATTTTGGGAAAAAAATAAGTAACAAATGTAACACTTAATAATGAGCTGACAAGTTAGATAATAACATCTTATTGCCCAAAGCTGGTTATACTTGTCTCTCCTTAACCGATAGTTCTATAGCTATGTTATATAATATATATGGTGTTGTCTGCATTAAAAAAAAATAAAAAATTATCATATTTTCTCGAATTTTTTTCTAGAAACGTTACTAAATCTAAACTGTGATGTTTTTTTTTTTTTACATAGAAGAGAAACGCCAGCCAAAGGCTAACACTGTGTTTGGTAAAAAAAATCAGATCTGACAGATCTGGGTCTGAGAGAAATTATCTGACCCAATAAATATATGGGTGAGTCAGATCTGACTCAAAAACGTATTTGTTTTTTTAGTCAGATCTGATTCATCTGACTCATTTTTCAGCGACTCAGACGTTGAGTCAGATGTTATGAAAAGTGGTTACCAAACGGTCTGACATCTGAGTCGGGCCGAGTCAGAGATCGACTCAGACCCAGACGCCGACTCAGATGCTACCAAAACATTAAATTAAAACAATAATAGGAGTACCAAATAACTCATCCACGTTGAAAGTTGAACAAAGCTCGAATATTAGAGCTCGAGGCCCCACCATAAGAATTTTCGACCAATCAGAATATTTCGAGGTTCTGGGTTAGGAGAATTTTGGCCAGTCAGGGAATTAGGTCCATCAAGAACGAGGGTGTTTTAGAGAAATCCGTTTGGGGAGACCCGGGTTGCTTTCTTAGGTTGCGGAATTTCTTTTTTTTTCACGCCCTAAATTCTCTACTTCCTCTTTCTTCTCCCTATTCACCATCTCTGCGGCAGCATCTCTTCTTCTTCCCCTGTGATTTTGATTCTGAACATATCTTGACTCATCTCCTCTCTCGCCTCTTCTCATCTCCTCTCCATTGATTGTGTAGTTCCTTTTGCAAGTACAATTTGATTTTGTTATATCCTGTATGTTTTTTCTTTTTCACATCTTCATATCACATCGTCTTCTCATCTCTCAGTTTATGTTAACTTCCGAGGAAACAAAACCCTAAACGAAGAGAGTAATAAGAGAAGGTAATCATGTAAAAACTACAATATTATTTTGTTTGCTTCTTTGATTATTGGTTAGGTTTTGGGTATGCTAAGGGATGTGATAAGTGTCTCCACAGCATATACATGTTTTGTTGTTCAGAATGGTAAGCCACAAAGAAGTTGAAGACTGAATTTACAGTTTGAAACTTCTCGCCAGAATGTTGTTCATGATTTTTGTACTGTAATTGTAGTATTCGTTTGGTTTTTAAGATAATAGTTGTTTTAATCTTTTGGTTTTGAAGACAATAGTTGTTTTAATCTTTTGGTTTTGAAGTTGTATTGGTGTGGTTTAGGGAATTGCAATTTCACGAACATTGCTGTCCACAATGATGCAGAAACAAACAATGGCCGGCCAAAATTCAGCAGTGCAAGACCTTCAGTCAGTTGATTGTGCTGAAGGGGAGCAAACGTTGACTCGAGCCATGATCTCAAGGACATGGAATGAAATTGATTTTATGGGGACAAACGATGTCACCTGCTTGGATCTGTTGATGATCGATGATAATGTAAGTGACTCCACATTCACGCTTACTTTGTTTAAATACCCTTTTGTAAATTGTTTGAGGGACACAGCAAGTGCATCTTTCACAAGGAGATCAGATGCATGGGGTTATTCAAAAAAAAAACTGATTTGGAAATGGGAGAAATTTGAACCTATCCTGCGCGAGGGGGGATTTATTTGCCGTCAAAAATTCAATCTTGGGCATGAGAAGAAACTATTTTATCCCGCTAGAAATGACTCCCGCCAATTCTTTCAATGGAATACCATAGTTAGCCGCTTGATACCACCCACGGTGAAAATTCCTCGCCACCAGTTCACTTTTACAGCTTTTGAAGAAGTGGAGTCTTGCATATCTGAACAATTATTTTGGCTTAGGTGAGTGTTTTCTCGAATCTAATATTATTCTTATTGTGGTCAAGATGTTTGGGCGAACTAACTAGCTTAACAACTCTACAAAAGTTTGAGAGACCTGATGGTCAGCAATTAATAATGCAGGACATCTCCAAAACCTCAGGTATAATTGTCCAATAAGCTTTAACATTTTGAGTTGTTAAAGCAATGTTAGTTAATTCTGTTACATTTTTTGTTGCTGACAGTGGTGTTAGCCACAAGAGAGCTGAGTCGTAATTTGGATATACATGGCATTCATAAACCCCCGGTTGTTGTTGTCGTAACAGCCACTAACGAGAAGAAATATCAAGGTTATATACACTGATCATGTTTTGTTTTCATTTTTTGGATAATCAGTACTCAATTCTATGCTTAATCCAGTATCTAACAACCCATACTATGTTCCCAGGGAAGTCATCTTTGTCCTTAACAAATTCAACCAAGATTCACTTCAACATGGACCTTCCTAAAGTGACTGAGACAAAGGTAAGGGAATGATCTGATTTACACTTAAAATTTAATTAATAAGGTATGGGAACTTTATTGCACAGGGTTGCTACTTACAATCGTGTCCGGGGAAAATTCGTCTGAGCACCTAGGACTACAGTTATTGATGGTGTCAAGAAGCATTCAAAGATGCATAAAGCATTCAAAGATGCATGTATTGCACTGGGGCTATTGGAAAACGATTGGAAATGGGATAAGTGCCTGCAAGAAGCGACGGGGATGAAGACTGGGTGTACCTGGAGGTGTTGTTATAAGGTACGCGCAGGTGTATCTTTGTGGTTCTGCTTTTACTCAACATCCGTTGACAATGTTGGTTTTTAGTTTCACTAACATTAATTGGACATGATTTTGGGTTGATAATTCACTTTCAATAACATTTCATAATTTTGGTTTGCTTTCCATTTTTACAAAAAAAAATCACATTTGCCTGGCTCCGGATACATAATGAGTTTGTTTTGGTTCTGAGAAATGAAATTGGGTCTTACTAGGGAACTCCAAGACACTGGCAACTTCATGCATGTTTTTTTTCTTCAACTCGGCTCAATAATACCCTGTTGGTCTGACTTTTCAATATGTAGGGTGTCAGGTCCATTTGTGCTTACATTCTAGAACAAAATATTGTCGAGAAAACTAGATGGCCTGACACTACAACCTATTACAGTTTTCATGCTGTAAACTAGAGATTGGCTTTGATCGTTACATTTTTTATTGTACTTTCTGATACAACAATGGCGTCTATATTTTTTGATAGATTCTATGATTTCATTGATAGGACATTTCCATGATTTCATTCATACTTTCTGTTAGATTGTTTTAGAAAACGTATTTACAAAATTCTCATACTTTCTGATAGATTTGTTTCAACTAAGTATATACACAACGACAAGTCTTTTTTTGGTGAGTGTCTCGCAGGCCGACGATCAATGGACGGTCGTGGAGGTCTTGGAACACAACACAACCAATTGACCCTTAGACAGGAGTGGAGGTCCGTAAGTGAAAAATAAAATAAAATGAAAGGATAGCATAGGCTACCTATTTGTTAAAAATGCTATGTTGATTTTTTGTCTCATGAATTTGCAGTTTGACACTTCTCGCAAGGACAGAAACATCTAATTGAGGATCCTTAACTTCGAGGTCAACACATAAAAGAAAAAACACAACTGATGTATCTATTGCGTACGGTCTTAAGAACGGTACGGTTATCTGTTCCCTGTACTTTTTTTTTAATTTGTGTCGTAACCGAATACTACTATGTGTATGTTTGATTAGGTGAGTTTCATTCATTCAAAGGGAAATTTTAAAATGATGATGACCATTTGCCAATGTGCCTTGATGCTGAAGTAGATATACCCAATTGAGTTTATTTGCAATGAATCAAAATCAGACGATGCTTATTATTCGGAAATTATCTTTGACTTCAGAATATTGTAAGGTGGCAATAGTATAGTACCCTCTTAGAAGTTAATTTGGAATTTAGAAGCTTTTCATTCTGGGATGTGATTCGACACAGTAAAACTAAAGACAGTAGCGCTGGAGTTTTAGCTTTACATAGACCGTGGCTTAGGGAGTGACCCGTGCCGTATATATGCAGGTTGTTTGAAATAGAGGTCCTTTTATTCTAATTCTAAAATGAAACTACTTAACATTTTCAGTTACTGTGTAATTCTCATCATCTCCATGACTCAACGTACTCTGTAATTGATTTATTGTTTACGAATGACTGGCACTTCCATGGTACTTGCTGTCTTAGCTCAAATGGAAGAGCACATGGTTCTCAACCATGTAGCTGTGGGTTCGACTCCCACAGATGGCATTGTTATTTCAGTTCTAAAATGATTTGGGTAAATATTAACTCTTCATTACATAGTGCAACACAAGCCCAAATTTATAGGGATGTTAAATATCATCTCGGCTATGGTTCATGGCTCCAATTAGAGAGTTGGCTTTATGGCAAAGGAACACCAATAGTCCTGCCGTTAGCAAAGATACTTCTTCAAAGAGGTAGAGACAAGTGTTACAAGCTGCACAAGAGAAGAAACTTATATTGAGATTACGAAAATCTCTAAGCAAAAGGGCAGGTGTTACTCAATTTGAAGTTTAATTACTTGAATGCAAACATGAAGTAAATTTTAATTACTTGAATGAACGAATCGTTTGTGAATATTAGGGTGTATTCAAGGTTAAGATATTTTAGTATGAATGAAAATCTTTCCAATCATGGAAAGCAGTTGTATTATGTTCCTATCTCATCCAACATAAGTGTGACAGTGTAAACTTCGAAAATAAATTCTTTACTGATTGTTGCATCATGCATCTTGAAGAAGGGTTAGCCGTTTTTTCTTACTTTAGTGGACCCAAAACTCTCCCATCTATACTTCGTTGGTTACAACCAGAAGACAAACCAAAGCCTGCAGCGCATATACGTAGATAGTAATTAACCAAGTCACCATGTTTGATGAAAACAAATATGCACAAAGGGATATCCTAAGCATTATTGCAACCAGATTACTGTTGCTGAAAGTGGGTACCTATAGGCGTCGTAAAACCGAATGGTGCTACAAAAATGAAGGAATAAATCTTTATAATGGATGGGTAGTGCCGCACAATCTCAATTTCGATTGAATATTTTTTTAAGCATCTACCAAAGAGTAAAGACCAAGTAACTATACTTCTTGAGACACCTTTACCGGAGAAAATAACAGACACCAGTAGTTATAGTGTTGAGTCTATTCAAATTCAACCATCCAGACACCAGAAAATCAAAAGATACCCAGCAGTACAGGCGTACGACAAAATTGGATGAAATTAAAAAAATCTAGAATGTATGTATCTAAAATGGATAACATTAAAATTTGAAATTCATAATTATGGAAAACCAAGTGTAGAGAGGTTACCATTTCATCTAGAAGGGGAACAACTAATTTATCACAAAAAAACGGATAACTTACGAAATGTTTTCAAGAAAACTGATCAGGAAGGCATCAATTTTTTACGCTGTATAAGGCTAACATGGACTACAAAATGCGAGAAAACTAACATACGCAGACCTCCCTTCAGTATGGACCTGCGACACTGATCTGAAAGAGTGGACAAAAATAAAAAGGGGGTTTCAATAAGATAGGGGTGTAGAGAAATGCATGTTAAATGCACCTGTAATGGTGTTCGATTATCTGAAATGAAATTTCCAAAAATTGGTTAATTAGTATCCACGTATGTCGTTTATAAACATTTAGTATTCATCCAACTGCTGGTGAAAAGTACTATCTACCTATTTTACTGAAAGTCTAAAAAGGTTGCCATAGATACAATGATATTAAAATTGTCAAGGGAAAAAATTCATCCTACTTCCAAAGTTGCATGTCTGGCATTGGGGTTGTTGGAAGATGATGGCATATGACCATAAAAGAAGCTGCATCAATCTGACCTGCTAATTTTTCCCCAAAAGGCATGGCGTAAGTTTCCCCAACATTCTTTTCCTTGCTACATTCTAAGTAGATTTCTTCATCCATTTCATGGAACAGAAGCTTGCGCTTTCGAAATGCAGCCACAAGAACCTGAAAACACTCAACAAGTTACAGAATTATTTCGAGATGAAACTATTTTATGGTGGTGATACACAAAGCAGGTACAATGAAGGGATATATGGATTGGAGTACCTGCAATATCCGAGTTAAAGGACTGCCTAATGGGATAAGTTACAAGAAAATGAGAAACCAGAAGCAACCACAATAACCCCCCAGTAGAGTTAAACCAGCTGCTAAAGTGAATGCAAGATCTCATCATCTGTTCCCTTGAATCCACACTATTAATGTCACGCTGATAAAGCCTCCAAGCGAGACACTGAAGGTGAACCATTAAAAAAGTATGGACCAGGGGCAAACATTGTAGTGTAGATTGCGGCCCACTGAAAGGCTTCGGGACTTGGGCCCTGCAAACGCTCACAAACTGATGTTTGTATGTGAAAGATGAATAAGCAACCTGAGATGGAGCGCCAGAATTCAGCTGTTCGCAGTGGAAAAGTGGGGCTAGGGGGAGGAGGTTAGCACACAGAACAAGAAAGGGGGCAGCACACACAGAGCACTAGCATCGTGCTAGACGACCTAAAATACGGACGACGTGTATTGGAGGTGAGACAGAGACAAACTCAGGTGCGCAGTTAAACTGTCAATATTGAGACTTTGTTTGGGGTTAATGGTTATGACAGTATGTTTATAAATATGCTTATACGAATATATCCCGTGATTTGGCAGCTTATTAGTGAACAACCTTGCACACAATACATTCTCGGAGGATCAAAGGTTTGATTTTATAGCTCTGTGTGTGAATTTAAAGCTCTTTCTGGATGGCATAATACCATACTATTTGTGATTTTCGGGCTAAGAAGAGGAAGGCATGGGCAGAACGGAATAAGGCCGAGAAAGCATCCATAGATCTTTTTTCCATAAATAGTTTAAACAGGTTTATTTTCCAAATAATCTTGCCCTATAAGTTAAAAACCATAACAACATATATATATATATATATATAGAGAGAGAGCTAGAATCGTACACATCTCGATAAAGAAAAAACGCCAGAGACATAGGGCTCCCACAGGTAAGCAAAACTTTTTTGTCAGACAGCCTAAACCTATAGTTATGTATCTAATCAATTTTATTTTTTATTTTCGATACAGATCAAAGGAAAACAATGAAACAAAGAATGGACCAGCATCAAGGTCTTGGGTTCAAGGCGAGCGAGAAAGAATCACCAACACTAACGAAATATTTGCTTTTCAGATTCGTGACAGAGCCAAGGAACATGCACCTATACAACAACAGGAATATCTAGCAGACAACTTCTATCTTAACAAGAGTAAGGAAGCAATGGACAAGCTTATGTATGAGATACACAACAGAGCCAATGAGAGAACCACGCTATTGCCATGCCAGGACCCTCGCCAAAAGAACTGAATTTGTGGTACCAAGACACCCTACCTTATCTCAGGCGACATAACAGGCACTAGACCAATTTATACTTATGCATTTATTCTTTAAAAAATCTGTTCAAGCTTAATTGAACAGAACCTGTTCAATTATTTGAAATTCATAATTATGCATTAGTTCTTTACACTATTTTTTGAGATTCAAGCTTAATTGAGCATAATATGTTCTTTAATTCATCATAATCTTGACTCAATTCGTAAATTTAATCTTATTCACAATTTGATCACATTGCATCAATTTTTGAACGAATTTCATCAGGATTTTTCCAATTTCTTCTTCAATACAGAGATTAACAAAAACCCGGTCTTTTAGAGAGCAATTTTAGGGTCGACAACCCAAATAAAAGAAGAAACTTAGGTTAACAACAAAATTAGAGTTAAAACCCTAAGATTCAATTGATTAAACAAAATAAATCAAACACGGACAAGACTTTAACTTTAGAATATATCATGAATAGACATCAAATTAGGAGAAAACTCTACCTTTAATCAGAATCCCTGCTAATGGAAAATTGCCGAAAGTTCTTCTGCAATCAGTTCGTATTTGGAGATACAAGTTCTTACAAAATCAATATCGATCAAATCAAACTATTTCATAACAGAATTGAAGAAATTCCTCTCTGATTTATTGATTCTCTCCCGTTCAATTTTTTTTGAAATGGAAAAAATTGTAATTAACGAAACCCGGGAATGGACTTGGACAATCCACTTTAGTATGAAACGCGGTGAGCTAGAAGACTTAGGGACTTAGGCCCGTGCAAACGCACGGGCTGGACAACTAGTAGTGTTAATAGAAGTCATAAACTGGCTTCTATCAGGGGTGACAAGCCCACTCCAAAACCGTAAATCAAAAGTTCTAGGAGCCATCACAAAGGGAACATGGTTGGAACTTGGAAGTGACGTACCCACTCCAAAACCGTAAATCAAAAGTTGGCTCAGAGTGCTATTAAGTCTTTCAAATAAACTGCAGATATTGTTTTCCTCCCAATAATAGCAAGACTCCTAATGGGGGAACATGATTTGGAGGGAGAAATTGAAATCAAATAATACAAAAAATAGTTTACTTTGGTTTGGACCCTCCAAATCATATCCCCCATTTGCGGTCTCGAATAATAGGAGCTAGTAGAGATGGAAATAAAATTGGGCATGGGTTTTAGACCTTCCTAAACATTTAGCCATCTGGTTGAAAAAATCCAACACCACACACGTCGCCAGATGAACGTGTTCACCACATGACACCTTACTGTAATTTCTTACCCCCAACAGTCAACGGCAAGTTAAAGTCAATTAAACAATGTCACTGACCATTTCACTAAAAATCCCTCCTTTCTTAAACCCCAGAAGAAAAATTCCCTCCTGCACAATTCCATTACCAGAAGCAATCATCATGACTTCTTCCTCTTCAACAATCTCAGGAGCTGCTGCTTCCTCTTCTTCATCTTCAGTAGATGTTGAAACCCTAAGAAGAAATCGAGTTCTTTCCAGTAAACTCTATTTTGATATTCCAGTCACTATGGTTCCTCTAATTTACTCATCTGCATATGATATCGCCTTCTTTGGTATTGAGAAATTGTAAGTATTTGACTCTTTAATTCTCATGTATTAGGTCAGAAATTGAGAAATTTGTAATAAAAATATCACCTTTTTTTTGTGGTTGAATTGATTTTCTTTAATCTAAGTTTTGGAATGAAATGTTGTGAATTTGTGTATAGGCATCCCTTTGATTCATCAAAATGGGGTCGGATATGTCAGTTTCTTATAAAAGATGGTGTATTGGAACGAAGTCGGATTGTTGAGCCTTTGGAGGCTTCAAATGATGATCTCCTTGTGGTAATTGTTTCGAACTCTTTGTTATTGTTTCGCTGTTCTTTTGTGTTTTTCCGGGGGTTTTAGTACTGATTAAAGTGAAAAGGAAACAAATTTGGATTCAACATATGATTGTAGGTAAATGCTGATTGTAATTTGTAATTGTAAAACCCATAAAACGCCGGCGTTGTAGTGGGGTGCCGTGCCATTCCAAAGAGTAAAGAGAATAACTTACTTTAGATACTTGTGAACAGGTACACACGGAATCATACTTGAGTAGTTTGAAAAGCAGCACGAAGGTTGCTATGATAATCGAGGTTTGTGAAACCGTAGAAGCTGTAATTTATTTTAGATGTTGTTTTGTTTTGGCTAAATGGTGGGTTTTAGTGGAGTTAGTTATATTCACATAGACTAGTAGACTAATTGCTTTCGTATTTCTTTAGGTTCCACCTGTTGCGCTACTACCCAATTGTATTGTGCAGAAAAAGGTTCTCTACCCATTTCGCAAGCAGGTGAAACTCTAATGCTTCGATGATCTTCCTACATTCCATCTATCGTCAAAGATATTGATCATATGTTATATGGCAGGTAGGGGGGACGATTTTGGCAGCAAAGCTGGCAAAAGAGCGAGGATGGGCAATTAATGTTGGTGGAGGATTTCATCATTGCTGTGCAGATAAAGGAGGTGGATTCTGTGTCTATGCAGATATATCTCTTTGCGTTAAATTTGCATTTACTCGCTTGAATATTTCAAGGTAATTACCAGTTTCCACAAAGTTCAATTAGAGGCCACTATCTTACAGATTGCAGCATCAAGTCTTATTCTTTCAAGTAGCTGTATTCCTTATTTTCGCACAGTCTGAGTCGATATCTACCAATTGCTCCTTAAAACCTATTATGCGTCTGCAAATGCGTGCAGGGTGATGATTATTGATCTTGATGCGCATCAGGGGAATGGACATGAAATGGACTTTGGGAATGATAGTAGGGTTTCTTCTAACTTTAGTTTTAAAGACATTAATGGTGCTGTTCATGAATTTTCCTGATAATGTGATACCTACAGGTAGAGTTTATATTCTGGACATGTACAATCCCAAAATATATCCCTTTGTAAGTCATTCCTCACTAAATCATTATTAAATGTCCTCGGAATTGATTTTTGATTCTTTCTTTCATAACTATAATCGAGTCAAATGCTCTTGCTACTTCAGGACTTTACGGCAAGAACTTACATTGATCAGAGTGTTAAAGTACAGGTATATTGCTGCTACTTCCAGTTACGCCGGCTCTTTATTAACAAGTATTTTCATACTCTATTGGGGGACAACAATAGTAATTTCCTTCTTTGATGCTCACAGAGTGGGACTCCAACAGAAGTGTATTTGGAACAATTAGATAAAGCACTTGAGGTATGGATGTTTTGAGTATCATTATCACTTTCCTTGTTTTCAATTAGCTTATGCAAAATAAAGTACTTTCCTTTCAAATATGGATGTTGAGACTTGGCATGATCACTAAGTTTGCAAGGTTGATATTATAAACCCTTTTATTCCATTTTCTTCTAGTCAGCAAAAGACTAGTTTTGATATTTTCCACGTGTTCTTATGGACCATGTTATTACCATGGTAAAGGACATAAAATTGCTTACTGCTGTCTTTAGTTGATTGACAATTATCAACCCAAAGACTTCCTCACAAGCAATTGAATATGTTGGGTCTTACATTTAGTAGTGAAGATATTAAGACTTTTCAATGTAAATTTCAGGTTGCTGGGAATAGTTTTGATCCGGAGTTGATTGTGTACAATGCTGGCACTGATATCCTTGATGGAGACCCTCTGGGGAGGTTAAAGGTAATTGTGTTTGCTAAACTCCACTTCCAATTACTGTTGCAATGAGCATTCTTCAGTGATTCTCTTTTCTTAATCAGATGCCCAACATGAGAAGTTGATACACTCTGGTATCTAACTTCCTTAAAGTAGCAGATACTAAACCAGATTGAAATACAGTAAACTTGTGAAGAAATTCATTTATCATTATTTAACTTTCAGGTGAGCCCTGATGGAGTAGCCAGTAGAGATGAGAAGGTGTTCAGATTTGCCAAAGAAAAGAACATTCCTCTTGTTATGCTTACATCGGGTATGTTTCTCTCCAGTTATATAGTAAAAAGCGTGTGTTTCCCTAGTGGAACCATTTCATCATTTCCAGCCTACAGCATAAACTTTTATGACCCCATCAATATGGCCATGCCCCTCTCTATCTTGTCATGAGATGCTTTGTGGACTATACGTTGGCTGACCTGACCATGGGAGTGGTAGTGATACTATGTTCAATGTCAACTTGGTCAGCGATGCATGTTGTTAATCAAAGTTGAGCATTTTCAATGGCCGGGTGGGATTATCTTAATCTTTTCCTTGGCATCCAAGTTCAAGTGCATGCTATACATGATATGCCTAGGATGTGGTGGTTGTTACTTTCACAGACCCCAAATTTCCCTTGGGCAACTTCTTTCCCTTTTTGGTCTCCCTTCTTCGCCTTATCAAAGTAAAACGTGTGTTTACAGGTGGTTATATGAAATCAAGTGCCAAAGTTATAGCAGATTCATTAACGAACTTATCAAGGAAAGAGTTGATTGATTTGGCGGCTCCTCCGGGAACCTAGAACTATGTACATGAACTTTTGCTTGTGTACATATGTGAGGGTGCAACAGTAAATACAGTTTTAAACAGTGCCAGATTGTACAATTGGTTCACGCTGATGAATAGATACAGATCTGATCAAACAGTGCCAAATGATCGATCACGAAATGTTGGTGTACAACAGTTGTACTTGTAAAATGTAAAGCAAACCCCTTCAATCTCTCTTTTTCTTTCATTAATCCATGATCCTGCACATTTTGCATGACAATTATGTTCAGTTGTTTCGTGACCGTACAATATGTTGACAGAAATCAACTTGCAGCTGCATGAGAAAGATATCGTCCTAGATGGAAATGTGACAAATATGAATTGGAGTTAACAGATCTTGCAACATATGCACTTTGTCAGTGAAGATATTTTTTTTTTCTTTCTTGTAATAGAAATGGAAACTCTACCAAGATAGCGTGAAGAGAGTAACTGTTTCATGGGTTTTTGGTCCGACTCATGGGAAGGGATAAACTGTATCATGAAATGCAAGTGATTTCCGGTTGCAGTTTGGGAGTAGATATAAAGGTTAGTGCCTATTAGTAATGTGTAGTTGAGAATAGCATTAAAAATTATTCAAGTCATGTAGAAATGAGATTCCGGTTCCAACATTCAGGAACCGTCATGCAGTGTTTAGAGTTAATACAGAGGTCTTAATTTCCTACAATTTTTAGCTTAGGTTTAAGCCCTTTTTTAGCTTAGGTTTACGCATTCAGTCATGCAGCGTTTTGCTTAAACTTTTTAACAAGATCACAAGGTGCTTTTCATGCCTTTTGATTTGATAAATTTATTTAATAATTTTTTTTTCTTTTAAAATTGTTCCGAGATTCATCCTCCCATCCTGGCCTGGTCCTCGAGCGACAAGGCCTTTAGGGTTTACCAATCCAAATTTTAGAATTGGGCTTTGTAAAAAATATAAAGCCCATTCAAGTGAGTAATAGGAGTATTATACATTTTTCATGAGTCATGAGAATTGAGAAATGTTATCACCGGATATGGATTAAGAAATCACGTTTTTTACCAATGATTCTGGTCACCACACAAATGAGAATCTCAGACAGACAGATATCATGAAAGAACGAATTCATCATTTTATTAGATAGGAATCTTGCACTAGAAAAAATAAATTTAGCCCAGATGAAACGAAAGTTAGAGAATACTTGTATCACTTTGTCTTAGTGATTAAAACAAAATTCAAATTTTAAATAATCACTATTCAATAGCTTTATCCTAGAAAGATTATGTTGAGATTATTAGTCCCACATTGTATGGGCACTCTAAGATCCTGCAGTTAATAATCGTATGGGCCACTCCACTCATTGCCAATTGGTTTTGAGTTGGATGCCCACAATTTAATAGAGTAGGAAATTTACATGCATTGTTTTTTTTTCGAATGAAAAAATGATATGTTAAAAGGGGAAAAATAATTACAAAAGTATGTACAAATGCGGTCGCAAGACCGCCAAACAAAACGCATTACAGATTTACAAGTGTCTCCCAATAATTTACCTCCCTAAATTTGGCCCCATACGTTAGTATTTGGCCCCATGAAAAAATAATTCCGGCGGTTGTTATATAGCAAAATCGGAAAACCCCTTATAAAAGATGACTGTTTTACCCTTTCTCAATTAGTTGCTAATTAGTTGATTAGTTAGTTAATTCTGTTTATAGTTAAGTTAGTTTGATTAAAGGTAAGTTATATAGTGAGTAGAAAATCATTTGAGTGGGAAAATAGTTGTAGAGAAGAACGAGAGAAAAAAGTTGGAAAAGTTTGAAAAACTAGGGTTTTTGAGAAAATGGTGAAAGAATACACCGATGATGAAGCCTCTAGTAGTGATGAAGATGTTGATGAATCACCAAACGAGTTTGATCTTGATTATGTGAGGGAGCAAGAATACATTCACAACCAACGCCTACGTGAGGATCTCGAGAGGGAGCGAAATGATGATTATTACCGTGAAGTTCCTCCCAATAATGAGGTATAGGTGTTACGCAACTCGAATGGTGTTTGTCTGGCTTGAAATGCAGCTTGAAATCTTTTTTGAATGGAAAAAACATCAAATTTTTTCCACGGGTTTTGCCTTTGTAACCCAGAATTGTTGTATGATCAACAGATTATCAAACGATTGTTGTTCAGTAGTAACAACAATCGTTTAAAGATTCGAATTATAAACAACGATTCTGGCTTTTTAATGGAAGCTTGGTTTGCAGAATCAGAATCGGCTTGTCATATCCTATCTAACCGCCGATTAAAACATTGATATTTTCTTCAAGAAAATGATCAAGTTATTAATCGTCGGTTGTTGGCAAACATATAAGCCGATTGTAGAGTACAGGAGACCTAGAATTTCGTCGAACTTTAATCGGCTCATATTCAGTTTTGTATGTGCCGATTGTAGAGTACAGGAGACCTAGAATTTCTTCGAACATTAATCGGCTCATATTCAGTTTTGTATGTGCCGATTGTAGAGTACATGAGGCTTTAATCTCTTCGTAACTCTAGTCGGCTCATATTCAGTTTAGTATTTGCCGATTGTAGATAATCGGTTCTTATCGTTGTATTTATGAGACGATTTTGGTATCTAACTTCCTTCTCCAATTTTGTAGATTGTTGTACGGCTCGAAGATCAACCCGAAGCCGTGTCTAAGCTACTGCCTGATACTTCTGCCCATTATCAAACTGACTTGGTATGCAACAACATAATCTTGATTTTTCATCCTTCATTTGAAAACAATTTCTATAAGTATAGTATCTAATTGCTTTTTGGTTTTCTCCGTGAAGACATGGAACACTAAGGAGGAAGCAAAGGCTTGGTTCGTAGAGAAAGGCAAGAAGCTGAATCAAGGTCTAGTGTTTGGCAAACGTTCAAACATAAATCGCTTGGAAATTGTTTGCGAACGAAGTGGCGCCCCAACAAGTCATTGGAGCAAGTCTAAACCATATGTGAAAAAGAGTGAGAAGTGTGAGTATAAATGTAAATCAAGGAAGTGTCATTGCCCATTCAAGATCGTAGTAGGTCACAGCCGTTTAAGAGGGTATTTCCTACGTAGGGTTGAGAACGGTCATCACAACCATGATACTCCTCATTCTCTTATTGGACACTCTTCCGTTTGTGGGTTGAAACCCCATGAGAAGGAAAAGGTGAGGTCGATGATTGCAAGCCGACCAATCGATATCCTAAGGGCGATAAAGGTGGATGATCCAGGGAACTTGTCTATTTTGAGGCAAATTTACACTGAAAGAGCCGCACAAAGGAAAGGGTCATGGAATGGTAGAGAGATTATGGAACAATGTGAATGGCTAGTCGAGAAACACAACTACACAATGAGGAAGCAAGTCGTTGATGACAAATTGCAACGTATTTTCTTGGCGCATCCGGATATGATCGAATTGGCTCGATGCTTCTATCCAATTTTGTTCATTGACTGTACTTATATGACGAATAAGTACAATATGCCATTGATGAACATTACTTGCCACACATCGGATAAACAAACTTTCACGATAGGTTGGGGTTTTATGGATAAGGAGAACGAAGTGAGTTATGAATGGTTTTTAGAAACTTTGAAGGATCTTTACTTACCCGGTCAAGCTCCAACGATTATAATAACGGATAAGGATAAAGCACTAATGAACGCCATAGAGGTTGTTTTCCCGGAAGCTCAACATTTTCTTTGTACATGGCACATACAATGCAATATCAAGATGAATTGTAGGCATCATATTCAAAAGCCTAAGAAACCTAGAGGCATTCAGCGTGACATATTAGAAAAAGAGTGTGTTAGCAAACTAACGAAGGAACAAAAAGCGGAAGAGAAGAAGATAGCCGATGCCGAATATATTAAGGCTGGAATTAAATGGTTGGAGTTTCGACGTGATTGGGATAACTTGGTACATTCGATGACTATTGCACAGTATGAATGCATGTTGGCGCTCTTCATAGCTACTTGGAGTGAGGTTGCCAAAAAGGCGGTGGATTATTGAACGGAACAATTGTTGGGGCCTTACAAAGAAAAATTTGTGTATGCGTATACCTACCAATATAGGCATTACAAGAATGAGGCAACAAGTATAACGGAGGGATGGCATGGCCGTTTGAAAAAGCTACTCCATGGGTGTGTTAACAATGTGGTTACGGTTCAACAAGCTATCCATGTCTACACAAATGATGATATCACTAAGATCAAGTGCCAAATGGAAGACAGCAGGTGCAAGAGCATGAAGATTTACGAAAAAGATAAATGTGAAGACTGGTACAAGCTTAAGGGTATTCTCTATAGGGTGTCGCATTGGGCAATAAACTATATGATGACAGATTTGGCATACTACAGGAAGTACGAGGCAAGAGGGCGTAAAAGATGTAGGGGTAAATGTTCATGTTTGACAATGAGGGCCCTTGGGCTCCCTTGTCGCCACATGATTGCGGATTACCCGGGGGAAATACCACTTGAGGCCATTGATCCGTTTTGGAGGCAACTCTCTTTCACACCTAATCCAATTGCGGCTCCCGAGAATCACTCTCTTCTAGATTTGGAAATTGTGAAAGCCATGGTCGCAAGCTACCCTTACAAGAACAAGGTGCAACAACAATGTTTGATACACGATTTGGAACTCGTACAACACCCCCACAAGAAACCTGCCGTCGAGGAGCCAATGGTACAAAAGTCCGTAGGGAGGCCTCCTACCAACATGGATAGAAGCAAGGAGAGGCAAGAATTGAATGATTACCTCAGAGGCCAAAGAGACGATGACTCCACAAGGTGTGACCCTTCACAACATGTATATGCGGAGGCAAGGTACAAAGAAGACGAGCCTAGGGAGTCAATGAAAAATAGACGTGCGAGTGGGCAAAATGTGAAGGCAAAGACTCCCAAATTTCTTTCGCAAGGGACTAAACCAAGTGGGGAAGATGTACGTTAAAATGGTCCAAAGTTTTTTTCGCAAGGGAGTGAAGCTAGCACAAGCACAAGACAGAGACTCAAGCAACAAGCAAGGTAAATGGGTTTCATGAATCAAGAAAGGGGAGATTGTGAAGTGGTTACTCTAAGATCCGCACTTGGCGATCGAAAGACTCCAAGGGATGCACTTGGAAGACCTCATAGAATTTTTTACACAATATTCACGGAGTACTTTGACCATCTACCACAAATCATCCGTCCTTTCGTATTATCCACCGACGACGTCGATGATGATGGAGATTGTGGTTTCCATGTTGCTTCGGAGCAAATAGGGCATATGGGATTGGCGGGTGAGCTAACTCAATGGCAATATTTAAGGGAGAAGATGGCCGTGAAACTAGTGCAACACAAGGAGTTCTATATTTCGATGATGTTGGAAGGAAACAAGGAAGAAAAAGAAGAACGTTTTAGGAACTTGGTTACTCGCATACAAGGCCCGGAGAGGGGGAGCACCAACTTTGCGTAGGCATTGGATGTTGATGCCCCAATGTGGGCATCTCTTGGCGGATGCTCTTATCTGCGTTGTTCATTACTTTGGTGAGGGCACAAATATGACATTCACACCAAAGGAAGCAAGGTGCGGTGGAGCGCTAAGGGATAGAAGAATTATTATAGTCAACCTCAACAAGATCCATTTTATCGGTCTAAGGTTAAAAGAAGATTGTCCATTACCTCCGCTTTGTAGGTTTTCTTATTGGCCGGGGTTCACCAACAATGATTCTGCAAAATGGTTGGAGAAATACGAGCCTAACATGAAACGATGGAATGAATTATCCGGGAATGACCCAAAGGAGCGTGTAATGGTTGACTTGGATCCATATGTGGTAGACCTGGCCTAGTATTAAGTTTAGTTTTGTGAAGGGATTGTCTTATTTTGGAGCTTTCATATGTTGTATTTTGCATTTTGAACAATGATTAATGTATGTATGAAAGTATTCGGTTTAACATTAGTATGTTTGAAAGTTCTGTGCTATACATTCGGCGTATATTTAACTTATACAAGGCCGATTATCAGGTATAATCCTGATAATCGGCCTTAATCGGTTTTTACAAATAGAATCATCTGCCGATTTTACACAAACATAAAAAAAGAAAATTCAAATGTACAAAATCGGTGAATGTATATATATTTATACGCCGATTAGGTTACAGGAGAAATCTATTTCCAAGTCACCTAAATCGTTCACAAAATTAATATATATACGCCGACTGTGAAGTTACAGGAAAAAACCAATTTCAAGTAAACTTATTCGGTCACAAAATTTATATATATACGCCGATTGTGAAGTTTGAGTGGGAAAATCCAATTTCAAGTAAAAGCGATCGGCGTATAAATTCTTAATGGTAAACCGATTTACGCAGGCAGAAGAAGTAAGTAGTAGAACATAACATTCATCCATAGATCAAGTCTTAAACTGAAACACGTAATCCAAACAACATGTCTTAAAACAAGAACAAGAACAACAACAACAAAGTCTTAAAACAAGAACAACAACAAGTCTTTAAACCACCTAAAGTTCTAACTACTTAGACATTTCATGATCATCACCACAAGTATCTAACGACGGCGCTTTGCTGGGAAACCAGGAGGATGGTCGAGATCATCTTCAGCAGCAGCAAAGGCGGCAGCAAACCTGGCAGCAGCAGCAGCAGCCTTACGAGCTTCATCTGCAGCATCCAGTTCTTCACGCAGCTTCACAGCCTTCTCCATTTCCTTCCAGTCAGCCTCCTCTTTGCGGAACTCCTCGATCTTCTCAAGCCTTTCAGTACAATAGTCAATCAGCTTGTGAATTTCCACCACAGCCAAATGCTTGACTAGACGAACACACTCTTCGAGAAACGTCTCATGACATGGAGTACGTTTGACTTGTCGCACTCTTTCCAGATCTCGGGGTTTGATCCTCTCATCGTCCATTTCTGTAGCACCAAATCGGCATATATTTTAAACATTGTAAACCGATTATCAAAAGCAACATGCACAATAGTTGAATAACATATATAATATAAAACGACAAACTGTGTATGACTACAGAATCGATGGACATAGTGTTTTGCATAAACCGATTAAACCCATCAAAACAGTCGGTACAAATAGTAAACAACCTACGCCGATAATCAAACAATCGGTGGAAATATTATATATAATAAACCGATTACTCTATGTATTAAGCCACGTAACTGAACTGATGAGGTCATCAATAATCGGTTCATATATATCACTACATCTAACGTTTATTCTTCTTAAAAAACATAATCGTTCAATTTATAGGCAGTTATCCACCGATTAGAAAACTACGTAACTTGCATGGAATTTTACATGAAGTGCTGATGATCAATAATCGGTTCATATATATCACTACATCTAACGTTTGTTCATATTAAAAACATAATCGGTATATATGTGATAAAACGGAAAACGATTGTTGCTAGTGAAGATGAACAATCGTTGGATATGTTGTTTCGGATCCAACGATTCTGGTATTATCAGCCAAAAAAATTGCCGAAAAATCAGAGTTTCATGCAACCAAATCACGTATAATAAGCAACTAACACACTAAAACGATTGAGATAAGATTACACACCTTTGACGAAGTTTCCGGCTTGATTCTCGAGTGGGCGGATTCGAAGTTTTTGTTTTTGTTTGAGAGTGAAATGATTTTGGTTTTGGGAAGTTTTTGGGTTTAAATATTTTAGGGTTTTTGGATTAAGGTTAAGTTTACTTTTTGGGGTGGGATTAGTTAGTATGATTAATTAGTAGTGAAGGGTAATCTAGTATATTCCATCCCCATGAAGACATCCCATAACAACTCACCCTAGATGGGTTTAAATTTTCATGGGGCCAACTACACACGTGGGGCCAAATTTAATTAGGATAATTTACATTCATTGTCAATTTGAGATAAAATACTGTGTGGATTACCAATGTATACAAAGTAAGAACTCATCTCTTCATGGGTTATCAGAAGTTTATGTGTTCGCGGTAATTCTACATGTACACCCAAAAATTTAGGGAAAAATCCTGTCTGCCCATCCAATGGCCAGTATTTTGCGTGCTTAGCATTGGGAAGGATAGCGGGCAAAAGTGGAACCAAGGGGGAAAATTTTGTGAGAGGCGGGATAATTTCCTAGATTTCACCTCGGGATGTATATACTTTCAGATGTGTTCGATCAATCTCATGCAATAAAAAAGGTAAAAGACCGCATGACTTATAAAGGGATACCATTTGCATGATCCAACATGATCATCCATGAGTTTTTTGTCTTATATGCAGTGGTACCCCGACAGATATGGTACCAAATCGTGAAAAGACCGTTCAATTGGTTTTTTTTTTTTTTGAAGGAAAGGACTGCATATATTAACTAAAGAACATTACATGAGTGTTTACAAAGTTGATAAGATGTATCCCAAAACCATAAAGTAAACAACATCAAATCAACTTCCACAAAGGTTGTAACGCTTCTAGTTACCATCGGTGTCGAAAGATCGGTCGTGTGTGATAAATTAGATCGAGTCCATGAAGTCGCAAGCCGGATGATCACAAAACCAAAACATTGTGTTGCCGTGCATACAAGATTGACAGCAACTGGCCACTGACAACAATGGCCGGACGTAATGTATCCTTTAAGGCAAAAAGGAATTACCCCATAATAGTGAAACCAAACATCTTCCTCATCCTGCCAGAGCTTCATATGATTGATACTAATCCATGGTAGACCTTCCAATTTCATGAGCTGAAATAGTAGTTGAAATAGGACACCGCCGATGATGCAGAGAAAAGTAACTAAAGTAACACCATGCAAATACAAGTTACCGGTGCTACCACATAATATACAGACCGACATACTAACGGAAAACATGGAAGACAAAAGTAGTAGAATCTCTAACAACCCACGCTGCTGGAGAAAGGTTGAATTCCGGATAGCAGTAATGAATCTCCAACAGTAGACCCCAAGATAAGCTAACTGAGGTGAAAGAAGGTTGATTACCGATGCACCAGACGATTTATTTTCACACAACTGGAAAACTAAAAACTTAGAAACAACTAAAGGCTCCCAACAACATCCTAAACTTCTAAAAATGGGCAGTGGTGATTGAGGGTACTCAACATTTGCAACAAGAGTAAGGTTCAGATATCTTTCGTAGTTGCAAACTTCACCATAACAAACGAGCAGAAGAATCCGGATTAACGAACAACTGTTCTCCTGTGATACGTAAGACCTCCAAAGCTCCTTAACATGAGAAGTAATTTTAAACAACCAGTCCATCAGTAACTCTTCAACTCTGACCATCTCCCACATGTGCAATCCTAATTGTTTAGTCTTCGACGGTTCTGAATAAGACCTAAATAAGTACCCACGGGCCCCAACTATTCGAGGGAAAGACCTACCCATGCTAATGTCCACAACTCTAGTCTTTTGGTAAACTAAGAATGAAACATAATGCAATGATAACACATGCACTAATTTAACCGGTGGACATCTCGTGTTACCCGTAAAATGAATCCACCTAAGAGACTGGAAAGAGTTGTGTTGTATTACCAGAACCAGATCCACAATGACCAATGTGATATAGAGACTCCGAACTGCAACACCAGAACCAACAGATTCATTTAAATTCCCCCGCTTCGGAAAAATGTTGGTAAACCATTTGTCGCCAAAGATATGAAGGTTATGGTAACGGTGACGGACACACTGACGTTGACGGTAACAGTCACGGTGGAGGGGGTGACTGTAACGGCGACGGTGACGGCGACGGCGACGGTGACGGCGACGGTGACGGCGACGGCAACAACAACTGTAACGGTGACGCCGACGGTGATGGAGACGGTGACTGAGACGGCCACGACGACGGTGCCGGAGACAGAGAAGAATATGATGACTGATGAAACTGTATACTGGGAAAGAACTTCTGGATCGAGCCGATTCAGTTAGAAATGATGTGGGGAGGCAAGAACCATCAGTAGGAGGACCGTGAGGAGGTGATGAAGGAACCAAACGGCCAAAAGGCAGCTCCCGGAGTTCGCTGCTATACCCATGAAGCATAAAGGAAAAAACAGAGAGCCTACAAAAACCTAGCGCAAAACAGGAAAAAGGAAAAAAACAGCCAGAGGGGTTAAAGGATTTACCCAGATCTGCTCCCAAAGGAGCCGATCTGGGTATAAACAGAGGTTCCGGCAGTTGAGTTTTTTGTTTTCGGATGAGAGGAAAAAAATCGCCTCTCTGGGCAGGTGAGAGACTACAAACAAAATATTACCTGATGCATTTCGTTCAATTGGTTAACTATCATTGAAGTTGAGTGGACATCTAATGCAAATCGAGGATATAAACGCTAGTGTCTAGTGGAGACACGTCTAGTCTACTCAAAGATTTGATTTAAACACAAGACAACTTCAAATGAGGTTGTTTAGCCTAAGTTTAAGTGCATCTATGTTTTGTACAGATTTTCTATGATGTTGGAGTGAACTGCATAAGGGAAAAGAAAAAAGAACTAGTTATAAATGACACGGGACAAAAAGCCTTTGTATGTTTATCAAGAAATTAAAGCTAATCAAGAATAGATGAGTTGCTATAGCTAATTGTGGGCGTTATAAAGTTATTATTCATGCTAGTTAGATGAAGCTAATTAAGAATGGATACAGATGCTATTCATAACAAGAGTACTCCTCTTGTTATGCTTACATCAGGTTCTCTCCGGAAAAAACATGTGTTTCCCTAGTGAAGCCATTTCATCATTTCCAGCCGCGCGCATAAGACTTTCATTGCCGTCAATATGGCCTGTCCATCTCTATCTTATCATGAGATGCTTTGTGGACCACGTTGGCATTGTTTGAGCCTTACCTGTACAGGAACCCTTAGAGCAAGCACTATGGTATTCAATAGAGAATTCTCTATTGAATAGAGATAGGCAACTACTATGGTGTAAAATATCCCTATTCAATAGGGATAGAGAAGGGTTTCCCTATTGCCTGCTACCAATTGGGACCAAAACTCTTTTTTACGGAAACTGAGTTTCCGCCCACTTTATTACAATAAATCCTATTAATATATTCTGTGCGGAGACCGAGTCTTCGTATTTTGGGTGTGGCGGAAACTGAGTTTCCGTCCAAAATAGAGAATTTTTTTTTCTCCATAGTGGTTGTCAAATTTCGTCATTTCTGCCATCCCTATATCTCTATTTAATAGGGATGGCTTGTGGCACCATAGTGCTTGCTCTTATAATTTAGTTAAATGTGTTTCTGTGACGTCCTTTATGTCGGGGCTTTAGGCTTATGTTTTTAACTCTGGATTTTAGGCCTTTGGACTTGTTATTAATCTGTGAATGTTTTGGTTTCTGTATACATTTGTTGTTGGGAGAAAAAAAGTGGGTACGAGTAAGCTATACTGAGTAATTAGTTTCTATTAGTGGTTGAAATGGCATGGTTTAGGAACTCTTGATTGGGTACTTTAATCTGATTTGTATACAATGTATCAGCTGAGGTTCCAGCAATCAAGAAACTAAAGCTATAACTAGAAAATGAAATCCAAACATCTTATAATAGATCAAAGTTCCTTTTTTTTTTCTTCTTATGTTCAGTTGTTTAGGCACCATACCGTATGATAACAGAAATATAACTTGCAACTGAATTGAAGTTGTTAAAAGGTCTAGAAACAGATGCCCTCTCGACCAGTGAAGATGGCGTGAAGAGAGTGTACCTGTTTCATGTGACTCATGGGAAGGGTTAACTCTATCATGAAATGCAAGTGATTTCCTGTTGCTGTTTGAGACTAGGTATAAAGGCTAGTGTCTATTGGTAATATGTGTAGCTGAGGATTGTATGAAAATTACTAAAGTTGTGCAGAAATGAGCTTCCGGTTCCAAAATATGTGACGTAACTCTTTAAGATGTTGAAGTAAACTACGAAAATACAGGTCTTTAGTCTGAGAAATGTGATCTTTATAGTTGATGTTCTTCTGGCCCAAAACCTCTAATCTCTAGAAGGCTCTAGCTACTGGCATTATTTGATTAACAAAAAAACAATGACAATGAATGAAGAAATAAAGCTCAAACCTAACATCAAAGCAACCATGAGAAGAACGCAACACACATAAAAACTTGGTTTGATCCAAAATATTTAAATGTACGATTTTAAGGCAGAAAATAATTAGTTATATGTTCATCATCATAATTAAGGGGCCGGCCTAACATGGTACATAATCAACTACTACGCACAATTACTTGTTATCAATTGCACGCCATTCACCAGGGCTCTTCTTAGTCTCCGTCTTAATCTTCTTCATACAGGGCATCATCACCTCCATATGCGCATTCTTCAGTGTGTCTGGATTCTCTTCCTCAGGTTTCAACTCCATATGTGTATCTTGATTCCTAATCATCTTCTCCTCCTCCATCCCTAATACCTCCTCTTCCTTATCCCTCGACTCCGTATGTGTACATCGGGATTTCTAATCACCTCGTCCTCCACCACCACCCATTGAACCACCTTCTCCTCCTCCTTGTCCCAATAGTGATATATAACCATTTCCACCTACACCTTTTCTTCAAATCTTCCATACATTTTAATTTCACCATTTTCCACCCGAAAGAGTTCTCCAAACAAGCTTGTTGAAGGCGAAAACTCTAGCTATGCGGCAGAATAAAATTGAGAAAAAAAACCCAACTCTTACGGAGAATAGTAAAAACCCTTTTACAGCTTTTCCCAAAACTTTACTTTTTGGACAACTTTCGTAAGTTTTGGCCCTGATAAACGGGCCCTGAGCATAGTTGCCCGTCAATGTCTTTTTTTTTTTTTTTTTTTTTTCCCCACGGCAAAAGTTATAATTTCATTAAAGGTGCTTACAGGAAGTAAGCAAAGGAAAACCAACAACCAAAAATAGAGGGAGAGAAAATCTCATTGCCTCACCCTCAAAAGCCCCAAAGAGAAAAAAAACCTTCACAAGAACAAAGGATTTAACTCTCAAAAAGTACAAAGGATTAACTCACAAAAAATTAATCCCAATTAGAAAGAACACTATCGAGGAGAGTTCCTTTTAGAGCATCAGTATTTCTACACCAATGGTAAGCTTGAGTCTTTATTTGGAGAATTGCTTGGTTTGCAGTTGTAGTTGTTCCATTGAATATAAGGTTGTTTCGAGTCGTCCAAATAGTCCAAGAGATAGCTGCCGGAAGAACTTGCCACAGAACTTGACCAACTGTGGAAAGAAATTCAATTCTCCAACCCTTTATAATGAGATCAATGCAGTTAGGCATCGACCAATCCCTCTTCGCCAATGACCTGAAATATAGCCAAACTTCTGAGGCAAAAGAGCAATGAAACAAAAGGTGTGTGACAGATTCCGCTGCTTTGCGACATAATAAACACCCATTTACCAACAGTTTTCCTTTCTTATAAAGAACATCTTGAGTAGCTATTTGTTTGTGATAAACTTGCCATAGGAAAAAGCCAACTTTGTGCGGCCATGATCTAGACCAAATACTTAGGTTTATTTTCTCTAATTTATGCTCCTTTCCAAATCAAGAATACGCCGATTTGACTGAAAACTTACCCTTCTTGTCTATCGACCAGTTCAACACATCCTCTCCAGGTCTTACACATATATGATCGATGCTTACAAGAAGAGAAGATACCTCTTGTATTTGAATATCAGACAGTCTTCTACTAAGACCTAGGTTCCAAGCACCACCATTTGCTAAGGTTTCTGCAGTTTTCATTAGTCAGAAGAAAAGAATTGGCCCAGTAAATACAGAAATAGGCCCTGTGAATATCATGGATCCTAGTAGAAAGAATTCGGGCCCTTTTGGTATGAAAGTGTGAACCAAATCATTTTAAGGAGTTGAGAGTAAACACACACAAGATTAAACACACGGTGAAGATTTGAACGAAATGTCATCCCAATTTTCGACCACTGTGCTTGCAACGTCTAGGTGTATTCTGTTTTGTAAGTTTAAAGGTGTGGCGAGCCTTGTTTTTGTTTTGGGTCTGTTTAGTTTTTGCCTGCTTACTTCCAGTAAGCTCAAAATGAGGATATTGATCTAAGAAATCGTCCACTATAGCAACAGTAATATTTGTTCTTTAGGAAGTCACTGAGTTCCTTCGCCTAGAGGAGTTGGAATTATTCCGCACTGCATCTGTTGTTTTGAGGTATTAACATAACACGTAATCACAGTGTGCTTATGTCCCTCGTGTTTGTAACAAAGCAGAAGACTATACTTAGCCAAGTGTGTTTGCAGGTCATGTACGTGGTAATGGAGAATGGTGGCAATGTGGCATGAACCACCAATTTATCTTCACCATTTTATGGAAGGGGTTCCCTTACTGTTCAGAAAGCTGTCTTCTTCAGGAGAAATTGGATCCTCGCCTCAGCTAACAGTATTTGTTAAATTCTTTAATTTCCGTTTAGCACCAAGCCCCCGACCTTAGCTCAGTTGGTAGAGCGGAGGACTGTAGTAGTTGCATCTTAATCCTTAGGTCACTGGTTCGAATCCGGTAGGTCGGAATTTGTTTTTGTTTACACTCAACTTGAACCATCTATCAGCAGGAAAATTATCTGAACCCAATTCAAGCTTTGTTTTCCTCTTTGTTTTTGGAGTGAGTTTGTTAGTACTAACCATGTCATGAAATTTTTACATTAGTACTAACCATGTCATGTAATTTTTACATTTAAGCCTTTGTCATACAACTTATTCGAATCCGGTAGGTCCAATGACTCGGATCATGTCTAAAATACCGCATGGCAGCTCAGGTGGCAATTATTTCAGGGCCAGTTTCAATGAACTAATTTTTTGCAAGTGTCATATAATCCTGGCTAATTTGGGGGCGAGCTCTTTTTTAATAGGGGCGAAGGCTAATCTAAAATAGGGTTACAATGAAGTAATCTCAAAAACCCCTTATACACCATAATTAGGATTAGAGATTGTAATTGGGATTAGCAAATAAATTATTGATTATCAAAAATATTAGATTGTTAATTAGAAAATCATCATAAGACTAGATAGTTAGCCATTATCACCACCACCGTCTCCATTTCCACCACCACCACCGCCTCCAATTCCACCCCCCACCACCGCCACCATTTGGGTGTGTGTTTTCGAAAATGTTCAAACATGATCCACCAAGCTCAAAACAGTTATGGGAAGACTCACTTCAATGTTAAATTCGTCGAAAATCAACTCAACCCAATTGCTTCGTACGCATAATCGTCACAAAATGACACCCAATTGTGACGATTCCACAAAACTCGTCAAGATAATAAGATGATCTATGACGACACTGCGTGTAGAGATGAACAATCGTCAAGGTTTTTACAGTGCCACGACGATTTAAGAAGTGGATCCAAAATGCCCGAAAATACTGCTTGCTAAATCGTCACACTATGTAATAAAATCTTGACGATTTAGCTTTGAGAATAATCACCCTGCTGCCAAGCAAACAAGTTAACTCGTCACACTATGTGATAAAATCCTAACGATTTGGCTTTGAGAAAAATCACCCCTCTCCAAAAAAACTAGTTAAATCGTCATACTATGTTATAAAATCCTGACGAGTTGGCTTTGAGAAAAATCACCCTTCTGCCGAAAAAACAAGGTGAATCGTAATGGATTTACATGACGACTAAGTGTTATTATGCTCAAATCGTCGTGGTTTACATCATGACCATGACGAGTTTCTGATTTTTTTCTTTGAGTTTCCAAACAATTTAGACATGTAAACTAACACAAATGAATCAAACTTAGTACGATTTACCATTATCAGCAACGAACCGTTAAAAAAAAAACCATTGTTAACCTAGGAAACGAAAAATGTATCAAACACACCAAACCGACATAATATTCTTTCACCTACTAAAACCAAAGTGTGAAACGAAAAAACTAAACTATATCATTGTTGCCCCCATCGACTTCACCTTCACCTTCAGCTTCACCACGGCCACGCCCACGACCACGCCCACGACCTCGTCTAGAACTTTCTCTTGTCTCTTGAGTCTCTTGAGTGTCACTGGTTTCAATATGACGACTCTTCGTGTTGCGTCGTAATTCCTCGAACATGTGCTCCGCCTCAGGCATATTGATGTGCCTAATGTGTTGATTATGTTGGTTCAGTTCAGCTTCGGTCAACCCCTTTCCTTTATCCGATCTCAAACACAACCAGTTGAGGACAGCATTCAACCACCCCTTCTATTTTCATTAAAAAAAAACATGAGTTAGATATTTGAGTAATCTATGTATGAATCTTAAACAACTCAATTGCAAAATATATACTTACGCATAACTTGTAAAACGAAGAATCATCATGGACGGTATTACGCCTACGTCCATCACGGCCACGAGGGAGAGTGACTTCCCCTTCTCCACGTATCACTTTGGCATGCGTGAATGCAAGGTACCATTTTAGGTAGCGTTTTGTGCTCTCATGTCCAAGCACCACCGGTTGCCACCGAAGATATCCTTCTATGATATTATCCATTCGTGCATTCCAATGTTCGTAAGAGGGCTCTGGTTTGTATTTTACGACGATACGCCCAATGTCAGCACCTGATTTATCACGATCCACTTTGAATTTTGGCTCAGCTGGACAATCTTGAATATACCCGACTTGCCTCATTATTCGGCTCGGGTCGTACATTGTATGCCCAAGAGGGTGCCACAAAGGACCATGGTACATACAAATTGGTTCTCTTGGTGCCATTTTTCCCTCATTCATATGGTTCAAGTAGGGGTCAAAAACTACCTCATGTGCCTCAATGCTGTCCAATCTTTGGCGAACGAAACGGTACCAACTCTTCTTTGCCTTCAGCTGATCCCCCGTGAACATGTACCTCTGGCCTCTTGGTTGATCTGGTTGCCATTGGCCTTTCTTTGCCAGATCAATCCACCTATCATTTGCTGCCATTAGTTTCAGAAAGTGTTCATATATCCACACCTGTGAAGAACATCAACTACACATAAACAACAGGCCATATATATGTACGAACTTAAACAACCAAAAAACCATATATTACCTGCAGCAGAGACGTGTTGCAATTGAATTGAGCAGTTTTATACCGGGATACCTTTCTCAGCGCCGTGTTCACGTGTGACACTATGGTTGTTCCCCACGAGTACTGGTTCACCTCATCCAAGGGATATAATAGATGGAGGTAGTTGGCGTTCACCCTGTTACCGGCAGACGAAGGAATACACAAATAGCGAGGACATATAAGAGATAAGCCGCAACAGCAACCCTTAGTTCACGATCTTCCATTGTAGCACCGTCATCTTTTATCTTGGTCCCAGAATACTCCGCTCTTCGGTTTGCCATACTTGTCAAGCATAAACCATGAGTTCGCCTCGTCCTCACCCCACCCAAACAACTCTTCGCACAATTCACGAAGGCTCTGAAAAGTGAGTTGCTTTACATAGCCTTCATTGGTTGATTTGCCATCAATTTTGACCTTGAAAGTATGATGAGCATCTTCAGGAGTGACCCCCATCTCCCCGAACCCAAAGTGCATGGTGTCTGTCTCCGCATAATACCTCTCACAGAATGCTGATACCGTCTCGCTGTCATAGGCGATAACAGAGTTATCCACGATTGGCCTCAGACCGGAGTTGTCAACAATCTCTATGAACATTTCACATTCACCTTCAAGCGGCCAGTTGGCCATATTGCGGTACGCCGTTTAGTGCCTCAATATTCTAGTGGCATTCGAATGAACCTACGAGATAAAAATTTATTAATAACAATCAAATTAGCTAAACCTATCTAAAATTATAAGCAAGGGACGAGTATATTACCATGGTAGCGTAGACTGTTTGAGCCCAAGAGGTTATGTATCCGAAAATAACATGTCCACCATCAGTTGGTACCCCGTAAGGTCCGTGTTCTTTTGGTATCATCAGAATCTCATCGGGAATGTGCGATGTCTTCGCTTTAGCTTTCTTTTTACGTTGGGGTTGGTCTTCACTTGGGGGTTGGTCATCGCCATCACTTTCCTCATCATCAGTTTCCTCCTCCTCATCATCATCATCACCTTGGGGTCCGTCATTAGGTTGTACCCCATCAACTCCATATTCCGCATACTGCACTTGGAGCACGTCGAGAGGAATATCATCTTCAGCCCTCGGAACATTACTATCATCATCGAACTCCATAGGAGTAGGAACTGCATCAGGGTTTGGCTCACGGATTATCACCGGTCGCTGTCTGGTAGAACGAAGACTTGGTTTGGAACCCTCGGGTGGCAATGGTCTTTTTCCCATTTTGATCTTCTCCAACCTTAATACATACACAAAATAAACCAATTACAAATTAAACTGACACAGCAAATCGTCATGGAAACAAAAGAATATAAGACGATTTTCTTTAGAACAAGAAAAATCGTCAAGTAATTGGACAAATGCATGACGAGTTTATTCAGCCCTACCCAAAATCGTCAAGGTAAAGCATTACGAGTTTTCAAAAAAACTGGACTGAGCATAAATTTTTTATGTTCAAACTCGTCATGCTTTGGGACACTATTGAGACGATTTCAAAAAACTCGTCAACGAAATGCATAATTACCTGACGATTCTAGGCATGCAAAAATAGGCAATTTAATCTGAAAGTGACTAACTCGTCAAGGAATTATGGAAAACCTCGACGATTGTTCTTAAATTTTTCTATGTGGGACAATATTCAGACGATTTAGAAAAACTCGTCAAGGAAATATATTATTGTATGACGATTTTGTGCATGCAAAACTAGGAAACTATATCTGAAACTGTGTAAATCGTCAAGCTTTTGTTCAACTGCAAGACGATTGTTCTTGATTTTTTTTTCTGAAACTGTAAAATCGTCGTGCTATTCTTTCATAGCTTGACGAGTTTTCATGCTGTAAATTCAATTGACGGTTTCTAACCTATCAAATCGATTCAAACTACATCCAAAACAATTGCAAAGATGATTTGAGTAACTTACCTCTGCATTTCCGCCAAAGAATCTTCCTCTGGTTGTTCTTCCTCTTCGTCACGGTTGTTATTGATTTTTTCTTTTCTTTCCTCCTCTTGTAAGTAATTGTTGAATCATCTCCTTCTCCGTCGATAGCCATGAATTTAATTCGAAAGAATTTGAGAGTAGTAAGTAAGAATTAGAAAGAATGAAGGATTTTGAGAGAATCGGGTTTGGTTTTGATTTTTTTTTTTTTTTGAGAAGTAATGAAGAAGGTGTGGGAAGTTAATGGAGGAGTAGGGGGAGTGGGAGTGATTTTTTATAACTGAAAATTGAGAGGGAGAATTAGTGGGTAGATAATTAATTAGCGGTAATTATAATTTGTAACTGATTAGGATAGATTAATTATAATTAGCTACTTCTTATAAACTGGGGTGGGATATTTGAAGAAGTGCTCGCCCCTATTAAAAAAGGGCTCGCCCCCAAATTTGCCAGGCATATAATGAGTCAGGTCTCTTCATAAGTTTAAGGGTCTCATACACTAGATATGTAAAACACCTTTGAAATGAGTAACTGTTGGAACAATTGCTGAATTACGCCTGCAAAATATTCATAGAAACTAAAACCAATTAACATTAATATAATCATAAAATAAATCAGTAACGTTACGGCTGAGTCGCGGACTAGGTCGCTCTCTTTAAGGTGTTTCCCGACTCTGCTTCTTGATTGTGCTTAGCAGTTCACTTCTTGTCGTAAACCCTATGAGATAAAACAGCCGAGTTGATCTCTTACACAATCACTCTTGCACTTAGAGGATGTGAAACTTCTACACTTCATTCTTGCTCAGAAACTCATTTAGAAAAACAGAGATGTTCACACTCTTGTTTTTCTTTCTCACAAAAAACTCATTTTCATTTTCTTTAAAACCTCAAAGTAAACATAAAGAAAAAGCCTCATAATTTTTGCAACCAAAAATCAGATTTATAGTCAAGAGTTTCAATAAGTTTAATGAGAAGTTATTATGCCATAATTAGCACAATAAACACCCATTAAGCATGAAACGGTCAAGCCATAATTAACAAATTTAATTTCTTGTTTTATGAAAAACTTTATGAGTATTAAAACACTTTAGTGGGATATTAATAAAATGATTTTATAAATATATTCCCAACAGTAACAAATTTGCCATGAAAGCTGACAATCTTTGCAACTCAAAATTATTTAGAAACGCCAACTAGCCAGTGATTGTGATTTTTAATTCTAGGTACGAAAAGTTTAACTAAACACATATATACTATCTTGAAATGAGCTTTTACAAGAGCCATATCATGTATGGAAGTGAAATGAGACATTGGAGTAAACTAGAAAAAATAAATCATAAAGTGTGGGTTTGCAAACCGTCTAATACTGGGTTCCTTCAAAAATGCAATTCCAAAGTTTAGGAATATGGCAAACATCAATATGGCAAACACTAATATGGCAAACATCAATCGATTGCAGCTTCTTTGTTTCCGTCGTTATGAGTTCCGAAACGGATTTAAATATCCATAAAAAGAAAAGAAGTCTGTTATATTTTTTCCTCACGTCATTGGGGCGTATGGAAAAGTTTTGGGGCAAATTTATATTCGGTACGGAGAAAGCTACCGAGTAGTGTTAATGTTTTTGTTTACACTACTCGGTAGCTTCATGAATTTATATTCGGTAGCTAAAAAAAATCTGCTCCAAAACTTTTCAGTCGGCCCCAATGACGTCAGGTATTTTTTGCTCGGCAAAATAAAATAAAATCTGTTAACAAGTGGACAATGTAGGTTTGTTGTACCGTCTTTTGTACACCATATTTCTTTGGCTATATATATAAACTACCCTAAGCCAGAGTTCAGTTTACTTTACTCTCTATACTCCAAACTCCTTCAGGCTTTAATTCCTCTCTAAATCTGAGCTCACGCGTACGGCAAAAATGGCGACTTCTGAATCAGAACAAACTCCATTGCCTGAACCAACAGGTGGTTTAAGGTTTCTCTCACGCGCAAAAGACCGACTAAGATCTGATCTAGCAACTAGAAGGCCATGGAAAGAAATGATACAACCACGAGGTTTCAACATTCCATCAACTTTCAAAGACACGATTGCACGAATCAAAATCAATCTAGCTTACTTTCGTATGAACTACACCATTTTAGTCTTACTAAGTCTTTTCCTAAGTTTGGTTTGGCATCCAGTCTCATTGCTCGTCTTCGTTCTAGTGATGTCTTTATGGCTGTTCTTCTACTTCTTGCGTGACGAACCATTAGTGATTCTTCACCGAACTATTGACGATCGTGTAGTTTTTGTTGTGTTGTCTGTTTTTACAATATTAGTTTTGTTGTTAACTCATGTTACACTTAACATTCTGATTTCGGTTTCTATTAGTGGTGTTCTTGTTTTGATTCATGCTGGTTTAAGGAAGAATGAAGATTTGTTTGTTCTTAACGACGACACAGAAGAAGTAGACTTGGAGCAACTGTCTTTGGTTCCAGCATCTCCGATTTCATCATGAGTTCCAAAACGGATTCAGAACTTTCTCCATAATTGCGTATTATTTTACCTTGTTAAATTAATTAGATTTATTTGTACTATTTTTTCTGATCATTCGGTATGAATTATGTGCTTACCATTTTCGAACTCAAATCATTGTTATCATTTTCCAACAACTGCATTGCCATGTACAACTAAGAAATGTAATTGTTTTCCAATTTTTCTTCTTATGGGAAAGCTTTGAATGCCATTAAAGTTCTTAACTTCAAGTTTAATTCTTAAGGGTTTTGTTAATTAGTGCGCTAAATATGATAGCAAGCTGAATTTCCTTTTGATTCAACCAATGGAGGTTTTTATAATTCTCGAGAAATGAAAAAAATTGTCAACTCTCTCTTATTTGATCGAGAGAGATTGGTGTAAATCTCAAGAATCGTAGGCCATTGGAAAGTTAATATGTGATTTGATTATGGTTCTCAAGAATTTGAACATCTTTCAAGAACTGATCTGCTGTTCACTCCACTAGAAGAGAGAGGCCATTAGGACAGCTACTACTGCTGCTATAACCTTCCGATGCATTAGAACAATATCCGGTATTCCAATGCTTAGAAACAATTCGGGGAACTCATAGTATCATATCGATGGCTTATTAACCAGGAATCTAAGAAAATGTTTATGGTTCATGTTAGTACACATAATTAGGTGTATGGCCATTCAGTTACACACAACCTCTGGTAAAATTGAGCAGTAGACACACCCCAATTTTTAACATAAAATGTGGCTCGCTCACGAGTATTTGTTGAAGGTCGTTCCCGAATGACAACAGCGGGAATTGAAATGGGAAGGTCACTCTTGTGCTACTGCTATTGTCTTGAGGTTGAAAGTTGTATACGTTTTTAATTGGCACGTATAGTATAGAGTCGATCACAATGACTATTACATTAGAACCTCCATATATTAATGGGGAATTTTCTAACATACCCTCACTTTTATAACCACTAAACAAAAATACCATCAATTTTTAAATTTTTTCTAAAGTACCATCACCTTAACCATTTCCGTTAGATTTAACTTTAACGGAAGTTAAGTGCCACATGTCACTTTATCTCACCTTTTAAAAGACTAAGATACCCTCAAACCTTCAACCAGCCCTAGTTGGACTGAGTCAGGACGGAAAGTAATTGAGTCGATACATACGAGGCCCTAGTTGGACTGAGTCAGGATGGAAATTAACTGAGTCAATACAAATGAGTTGGACACATGCATCTCACACGAACAATATGTCTTGAATTCGAGTTTACAAGCTTTACGTAAGGAACTGCAAAATCAAAACCTCGAGATATAATCTGCAAACACTCATAATAATAACAATAATATTTGGATTAAACTGCATCCATAGATTGAAATCAAATCCATAAACATGAAGATTTTTCCCAAAATAAAAACAAAAGACAACAAAATTCTGAACTCCTAAGTTATTCATAGCCTAGAATCCAATCAATTACAAGGTCAATTGCAGACCAAGAGAGTACTCAAAACTCAAAAAACAACCACTGTTTTAATGACCCAACTTCTCCTACTTAGCCTTTGAGCCTTTAACAGTTTGTTTGATTGTCCGAGTTGCAGATCCAGTCCCTATGTAGATATCTGAAATAGATTGCTTAACAACCTTCGCAGATCCACCTCTTGCTGCTGAAGATTCTCCACCAGTCTTCATATTTTTACTTGAGTTGCCTCTAACTGTACTTGCCTTTGATGAATCCAAGTTTGTGCAACTGTAATCAGTCCCATCAACTTCAGCTATAGGTCTCTTACCCTTTGTATTTGCACCAACATCACCACCAGCACAAGTTGATTTGTAGTATCCAGAGGATTTGCATGAGCTACATCTTATATTCTTCTTCTCAGTCACAAGTTCATCATATGCCCTTCTTCTATTAACTCTAGGTCTACCAATTTTCCTGGTTTTGATTAGAGGATTCATCTTAAATTTTGACTGCGGAGTGAAGAGAACAAGTGAATGAAAATGTTATCTTAATGGAATATAAATGCAAAATGTGAACCAAAAGATCTAAATGTTGTTCTTATTTGAGTCACAATCATGTACCAAAACCTACCAAAACCACACATCAAACAGATGCATCCAGACACACAAGATAAGAAAGAATCTACTCACAATCCTTAAAAAAGGTGAGATCAGATACACTTAGAAACCTAGCAACAACCCGGCTGCTTTGCAATCTTATCTACTACAGTCTACAAGTTGTAACTCATCACTAGCAATTCCCACCCTGCGTAGTTCCACCTACTCATTAGGTAAAACTTGCATAGAAAACATATGCATCACTTTAAAAATCCCTACCACTAACACCATCTACCACTACCACCCACTAGCAAATGCCACTCTGCATATTTAATCCTCAAGCAGAATCACTAAAGTTTGATTAACCGAGTATAAATTTCACAACATCAAGAATACAACTAACTATCTCACTTACATCAATCATACAGGAGAATATAATCACCAAATCAAATACCCCCCCTAATGTCACATCAATTTTCACAAACAAAATCAAAAAAATCTTTTGGAAGATAGTTTGTTTCCATGTCTATTTTCTTTTTCCCAATTGCTTTAATAATGACTAGCAAAGACGCACGCGCTATGCGAGTGCCACTCGATTTTAAAGTCTAAGTGCAATAAAAGTCTAAGGCTGTTTAGTTGCTTATAACATTCATATGTTGATCAGCTATAACCGCTTAAAGTCATGATCTCGCAATAAAAGTCCAGCAATTCTTATCTTCTATCTATATGGCGTATTTAAGCAGTAGTGTGGTAGTACTCTCCGAAGTTACTTAAACTTTCTCCAACTAACTCAACTTCATTGACATATACTAATAACTTGAACCATTTTCTAAAATCGGAGATCATAAAAAGTATACATGCTCTATCATCTTAAATTACAGAGGTGTGAATGTCACCAAATAATCTGGAATTGCTAATACAATAATAAAATTGAACTTAAAACAAACTCTCTATATTATGAAGACTCATTCAGCAAACTTTGTGTAGCAATCTAGCTAAAGAAATGCACCTATAGACCACAGTAGGATTGCCCTACTTAAAGTTTTTACACCAACTGTTAGATTCAAGCTCAAGCGAAATTTGAACTTCCACGTTTCTCAAGGATCACACGGTACTGTGGGTGTAAAGTCAAACCAAACTAAAAGGAGAATCAGTTGAAATCCATGAGTGTAATGTAAGAAATATTTGTATAATCATCGAAGTTCTTCTATAGCGAATCAAATCCCATTACTGATTAGGGTCTTCCATTTTCTCGTGCTGAAGAATCATATCAAATGATTATGGTCTTCCATTTTACCTGATATATCTAAAGGTCCAAAAACTGCACGATTTTCTGCTAGGCATATACGCAAACACCTAATGTTCCTAGTAGAGCAATCAAATTGAAAAGCTTAAAACTTGATTAGGGAATCAAATATTGAACTCATGATGTAAATTTTAATTTATGGATGAGCAAGAAAGATAATAAACAAATTACTAAGAAAATGTGTAATCGTTTTAGCGTAAAATTCTTATGAAAATTCTTAGAGGAAGCCCTTCCTACACGAATGAAAAGGTTCTGTAATGGAGAACCCAAACCTTAGATGAAAGATTTCACCTTTTCAGTAATGGAAGAACTAATGGATGAAGATTTGTCCGATCAATTCTTAGATACCCATGCCGCTTGAAATGTGGAACAAATGTCGTTGTTTAATGAGTCGTGCAAGCAAAAATTACAATGTGTTTGAGGGTTCAAATAAGGGAGAAAACATGGGGGCCAGTTGCGTCATTTCATTGTTGAAAAAAACTTCCACGACGGAAAAAGAAGGTTCTTTTTATTATAGTGAGATTATTTCCAAAAAAAATACAAAAATCAACAAAATATGAACGACACAATCAGATTCATACAGAGATTTGATAAGCTTTCAATCCATGCTTAATCTAATTTTGGGTTTATTCACTACACGAATTCCAGTTTTTACCAACAGCAGCATTAGTCACGGTTTGCATTTCAGCAACGCGCATACGCTGTTGGGAAGCTCGTAACGTCTTCAATGGTTACTGAAAATGCGATCTGTTACAGTGCTCCGTGTTTTTGGTGGTGCAATTACCCGCCTACCCTCAATATTTGGGTGCACTTCCTAAGTTAGCCTCGACTTTTCTTTTCCCCGCCCCACTTTTGGGCTGATGAAATTTCAACCCCAGCATCGTAACAGAACCGGATTTTTATTTCAACGGATTAACTTAATACCACAGATCCGAAAATAAGAAAACCCAAAAGAAAATCAAAGAAAAATTATCAAACCATTTATTATTTCTGAATTAGCTCAGCTGTATGTCCAACACCAACAACTTAAGCTGCCACATCCACTCATTTCTCTCCCTGGTTTCTTTTTCTCCACCGGATTCTTTTCTATCACCAGTTTCTTTCCCTGCCGACGTCGATTTTGACGGCCAAATTCGTCGAGCACAGTGAGATTTAGCGTGCGGGAACTTCATCAACATCATTGAATCAATCAAATCTTCTATGAAATATCGATTTGGAAACTGGTTTGAGTTTAGTCGATTTCTTATAGAAGGATTGAAACTGATTTCAAATTTGGATCTGACGATGCTCTATTGGTTAAGGTATTTCACTTGTATCCCTTTGAATTGGAAATTTACAACATCTATAGTCGAAACCATTGAGTGTCAATGATTAAATTTCTGGTTATGAGTATTGAAGGTCTGAATCTCTCAGATCTGTTTGCTGTTGTAGGATTTTTGTTGATTTGTCTGATTTTTGTGTTTGTTGATTGTCATTAGAAATGTAGATGTGTTTTAAGTTCATGGTAGTCTGTATTTCCATGTGATTGTAGGTGTGGTTAGTTCATATATTGTACTCTGGTTTGATAATGTTACACTGAAAAGTTTACACATTAGGTTGATGTACTTTGTCTAGGACATATTATAGGGCACCAAAGAAATCATACAGAAAATCTAAAACATTACATCCAACTAGTTATTCATAAGCAAATCCAAAGATAAACAAGCAAAAACATTACAGCCTCCATAGACTTAAAATAACACTCTGAAACTGAAAACTGCTTATTTCCTTGGCCTGCATCGAAATTTATGTCAGAGATCATAGTCAGTGACCGAGCTACATTCTCCACTTCCCTGTCCTGCAATCTACTAATGATATATAGACTAAGGGAAACAACTCTAAGTTCTCGACTGCTCAACCAAGCATCCTTCCAAAGCATATATTTCATTCCTATACCTCCCAATCTATTTGGCCTGCAATGCCTTGTTCTAAAACTTCAACTTCTATATACCCACACCACCACTACAATACCTAGACACATCAATAACAATCAAAGAAACTACAACAAAATTTCCTTAGCCTACATTGAAATTTATGTCAGAGATCATAGTCAGTAATTGAGCTACATTCTCCACTTTCCTGTCCTGCAATCTACTAATGCTATATAGACTAAGGGAAACAACTCTAAGTTCTTGACCGTTCAATCAAGAATCCTTCCAAAGCATATATTTCATTCCTATACCTCCCAATCTATTTCGCATGCAAGGCCCTGTTCTAAAACTTCAACTTCTTTATACCCACACCACCACCTTCATTCTAACAGGATTATCCTAAGAACAACAGTTGCAGTAATTATCAACAATAATCAGAATTCTCATGATTGGACTATACAGAATTCTCACCACACATCAATTTAACAGTAATTCAAACAAAAATTAAACCATTAATTTTAACTGAATGTATTAAACCCCTAAAATATTTAACTTCAAACATGCAACCAATAACAGTATCCCAAAATATAAATCCTTAAGCACAAAATAATTTAAAAAAACACAACATTGTTTAGGAATGAAAGAGAGACTATAAAGCCATAAGAATAGCATACCCAATGTATTGCAGCACCATCATCCCTAAAAGTTTGTTGATCAATTGGGGATCAATAACATGTTGCATGGGCAGGAATCTCCCCACATTCCTTGATCTCCCCTGGATCATCTCTATTTCCTTCATGAATCTGCTCTTTCTTCTTTATGCAGCTAGCCATCTCCTTCTAGGATTTTCATCTCCATTCCCATCCACTTGATTGTAGAACTCAACAATTGGACCCATTGGATAGGGGATTTGCATGTATTCCTGGAAATGAGATTTTTGATTTCCATGCTTGCAAGGACCTGTGTAGTACATACCCTTTATCTCCATGTTTGCAAGGACCTTTCTGATCATCATCTTAATCTCTTTAAGAAATTTTGATTTTTTTAATCTCTTTTCTCTCTAACTCTTGGTTTTCTTCTTCTGACTTTGGGTGAATAAGGCTTAATCACTTACTTTTGCAGGAGTGGTTTCTTTTCACATTCTTCTAGATAATAAAAATTATCTCTAGATAATAAAAATTAAATAGCTTTTAAGACATTCTTCTTTTTCTGCGTTTTCCTATGTCCAAACATTGGTCATAGGTCAGTGAAAGGCCATAGGTCAGTTTTCTTTTCTAGTGTTAAAAACATTTATCAAAATGCACAAATTAGCACAGGGTCCCAGTATATTATTACTGAACCATACATATGCTAAGAGCAACATAGAATAAAACCTCAATTTACAGAACCAAATAGCATAACCATAAAAGCAAAGAAATTTAACACATATATAGATGTCTTTAGGCAGGGCAAACATAGAATAAAAACCCCTTAATCATCACTTCCCTTTCCAGTGCGGTCCCTTGAATCGTCTCCAGCATTCTCCTTAGAATCCTCGCCATCATCCTCCGAGTCAGTCTTTGATACTAGAAAAGTATCATTCGCACCTTTCGCCTCATTCTTTCTGAATATCTCGAGCTTTGCCTGCAAACGTGAAATTAAACGAGCATAACATTCGTCATCAGAGGTTGAGTCACTTGAATATGAATCATCTTCTGCATCCTCCTCTCCTCGCTCTTCAGAACTATCAGAAATATGTTGTACCGCATAGCCTTCTTTACCCATCCTCGCCCTCCTTGCCTTCACCACACATTTCTTCCTACTTTCCTTCTCCCGTACCTCATTGAATTTCTTCCTCTCTTCTGGGGATTTGAATAATGAGTCTATAGTGATGAATGGTTCATTAGTTCTTGTAAAAGCACTCTTGCACTTGTACATTTGCTCTTCAACTTTCATTAGTTCTTCTTGATTCAATTTCCACATGTACTGTAAAACCTATCCAATCTTTTTGCTCTCTCCTCTAAATTTTTCTTCTCCTCTTCTTCCATTTTTTCCTCTTCTGTCATTGGTTTCTTTCCCTTGTCTTCGCTTGACAGTTTTCTCTTCTTGTCCATTGCCACTATGTCTGAAAAAAAAAAATCTCTTGCTCTGATTATTTCTTTGTCTAATAGTTCAAAAAAAAAACAGGAATGTATTTATCCTAGCCCCCCCACTAACCCCTCAATGTGCAGTTGAGAAACTGACTGCATTTAATGGCAGTTACATTATGTTTTGTAACTGCCGGACTAGTTTAAGGTTGAAATAAGGAGACTCTCCATTTTCATCAGTAGTAGTATCACTTTCAATATTGAAATCATGGCTGGAGATGATTAGGGCTGTCAATAATAATCCGATATCCGATATCCGTTTGAATTTATCCGAGATCCTATAGGATAATATCCGTTATATCGGATATCGGATATCGGATATCGAATTATTATTCCCTCTTAACATATCGGAATCGGATTAGGCCCTATCGGATATCGGATATCCGATATCCGTTAGGGGATAGGGATGTATTTGTATTTTTACATGATAGCCTTAATAATAGACGTTCAGATTTTATTCAACAGCATTTACACCGTTGATTTCTAGATATATATGCCCATTCTATTGTTATCTTTCATTTCTAATTTTTATCGCGATTTTTCCTTCTCCTCTCTGGTCTGCGACCTACTCCACCACTACCTCCATTCATGTTCTGATGTTCAGCTGTTCTCCAACAACAAGACCACATGGTGAAGATTGAAGTAAACTACCAATTGTAAATGAAAGTGGACCTCCATCATTTAATAAAAACTCAACTTCTTCATCTCCACTTATACCTTCTGAATCACTATCCCACTCCATCAATTCACAGAATAAATTCAAACCCTTCGTTTAAAACAACAGATTACTTCAACCCATGAACTCAATTTCAAAGATCTGCAAGAAACTCACAACCAATTTTAGGAATTAGGGTTAGGTGAAATGAAATTTAGGGTTTTCTTTTTCTTCGTGTTTGGAGACGATGAAAATTCGAAACACGGGAAAGATGAAGACATAGTGAAAAACTTCTATAAATTCTGTAGTGGTGTATTTTTTGGATTCTGAGTCCAAATCAGTATCAATCTTCTATTTTTTGGCAGTTTCTTCCTAAATTCAGTCTCTTCTTATCAAATGCTTGCGTTTTCATCGATTTCTTTTGGTCTCTTAATCAAACACCTTGCGGACATTTATTGATGATGAAGAGATATGTTCATTGCTGTATTTTTCTTTTGATATTAGCCACTCCTTCCCTGCAAATCCGAGTTCCAAACAAACCCATTACTTGTAATTTACTTTCTAAATTATTTTGTAGTTTTTGTGAAGTGGTAGTGATTGGCTTGGTTGTTGTACTATGGCAACAAGTTGGGAGAGATTATCTGTTTCTAATGCTTAGTTACATGGGCTATGTATGTTGTTGTAGGTTACATGGACAGGTTTGTACATTGAGATGGTATTGTGTATTGTTGTATTACAGTGAAAATGGTTTTGGGATTTGGGAGTTTGAATGAATGGATTTTCTTAAGAAATCGGATAAATATCCGATATCCGATAGCTTTAAGCTATCGGTAACGATATCTGATTTTCGATATCCTATAGGATATTATCGGATATCGGATATCCGATAGCACTAACACTATCGGATATCGGATATGCCAATATCCTATAGGATATCAAAGATTGACAGCCCTAGAGATGATGGTAAAGAAATCAGTGATAAGAGCAATAAAACTGAAGAAGAGATTCTGCCTTCGAGAAACCAATGGTTGCAGATACTTGATATTCTGACTGGCAATCGAATTGGCAATAGAATGGATCATGATAATAACACCACGAACTACGATTGGTACTGGGATCTTATCAAGTATAATCGACGGGTGAAGGTGGAGACCTGGGAGGGCAATATTCCTCCCGGGTTTGGCACCATTGTGCCTTATCAAACTCCATTCTTGACTCGATTTCACACTCCCAATCAAGGTAATACTTCTTCTTATATCCCATTTAATCGTAGTATTAATGAAGTCGGTACTGGTGGTGGTAGTGGTGGTAGACGTGTTAATGGTTCTCGGGTTGATGGTGGTAATGGTGGGAATGTTGGTGGTCGAAATGATGCAAATTTTGATCCTTTCATTTCAAGTAATCTTATTGGTGGTGGTAGACGTGTTGATGCTGGTGGTGCTAATGAGGTGGCTGTGAGTGATGATGGGACCTTTATGATTGATACTGGTGGTGATGGTGATGGATGGGTGTTACAAGCCATTCATCCACGGTGGGGTACATTTAATGTCTTGGAGGGTGTGGCGGTTGTTGGAGACCAATGGGTGGTCACTGGCGGTCATAGGATGGGGTACGTCAGTGTGTTGCTGAACGCTTCATTTATTAGGAGAATCCATCAACAATTGAATACTCCCCTGGATCCTGAAGCCGCATTTACGTTTCCGGTGATGGAGTGGTTGAGTCCTATGGCAGCTGCATTTGCCCATGGTGTTGCTGCAATGGACATGACGCGTCAAGCTGGACGCACTCGACCCTTTCAGGAGGATCAGCCCATGGCCGAATCACAGCCGGAGGAATCGGGTGTGTCAAGGAAGCGCCAGCGAGAGGAGTAGAGTGTATAGAAAATTTGCTGAAATGGTATTGTTGAAAATTTGGATTTACTTTGTCTTATAAACAGTATTGTTGATAATTGGAACTTTTTCTTGTCAGGGCATTTAGAGTGAATGCTAGGATTTAGAAAGAAAAAAAAACATATTTTGCAGAATATGGAACTTTTTCTTGTCAGGGCATTTAGAGTGAATGCTAGGATTTAGAAAAAAAAAAACAGATTTTGCAGAATATGGAACTTTCTTGTCAGGGCATTTAGAGTGAATGTTAGAATATAGAAGAGAAGCTGATTTTGCAGAATGTTGGCCGGACCTGTAGCCAGACCTGTAATTTGGACGGACCTATAACTTTTTCTTGTCGGGCATTGATGGTTTCAATGTCACTTTACAATGCTTGTGTTTGAATTGGTTGATTTCAAGTTCAATTTGGTGTTTCCTAGTTATCCTACACTGCA